>JAWWEV010000044.1:5027384-5106356 GCA_035583235.1 Hafferia zeledoni | reverse complement strand
TGAATAAAATCAAAGAAAAAAAAATCAGTCTCTTACAATGGGTTTAAATTTATTACATATTCTAAATATACTGGATTTTTTGGGCACAGAAAGGGAGCTAACCTTCATTCATGAAGCTGCTTGCAGACTGTCCTACCTCCCGCTCTCCCTTCTGCTCCAGCAGAGCTGCACTACCTTGTTCTGACATGCAACCATCTGGTCCAAGTCTGTGAAGTCAGTTCTTTCTCTCTCTGCGAGTCTGGGTCACTGGCAGAGCACTCCTGTGTTGTCACTCTTGAGAAATTAAAGTTCAGCAAGTCCCTCCACCCTTGTGAGGAGCAGTCAGCACTCTGAGTTACAGCCAGGAACAGCAAGAGGCAGAAGGAAATTAGAGAGATTTATTTTTCAATTCATTTCTACAGAAATGTGCACAACTCTGCTCCCAGCAACCCTCATTTAGATGAGCGTGTCTGTGCTTATGAATTTCCCCTCAAACAAAGAAGCTTGGAGTTCACTTAAATTAAAGCCAACACATTGTTGGAAAACAACAAAACAAGCAACAACCTCCTGGCCCCTACAATAAAATACCACACGTGGAAATGGAGTGATTTAAGCTCCCAAGAATGGGGGTTCTTTGGGGGTTGTACACTCAGGTCCCCAAGTGCAGAAGGATGAGGAGGAGTGGGGAGTCAAGCACCTCATTTTCAGTAGTGTCCCAGGTCCTGGCCACGTGCTGACCTTGTGTGATCCCTCCTCAAAACCCTGCATTTTCTTTCTTAACATTATTTACATTTTATTGATCAGCTCCAGCCTTTCATAACTTGAAACACATGAACTCCCACCCAGCCCCTGAATCAGTATTTGTGATGGTCATGCCTGGATGCCTCGAGCTTTGCCAGTTTAGTTTAGTTGTACACCAAGTTGAATTTAACTCAAAGGTCACCAGGATCAATCTGCCTCAAACTATTTTTTTTTTCCCTCAGCAGAAGGAATAAATGAATGAGATGAGGGAAGATTAGTTCAACATGAAATGTTGTCTGATTTGCTACCCGGGTCTGCAAATGAGAGGATCATTGTTGTCAATTTTATTCTATTTACTACATCAGATCTTTGTGAAGAGTGGATTCATATGGCTTCAGGTTGGGTTTTAGTAGTCATTACATTTTGGGGGAAGGTGTTATTTGCATAATATTTATATTTCTTTATTCTTTGCCTATGTTTTCCAAATTTGCCTTGTCTTGCATAATAAACATTACTGATGTGAAGGATTGACCTAAATTTTCTGAAAATGTTACCTTGTCATACTCTTTAGAATACTTTCTGTGTTTGCAAAGTGTTCAATTTTGTGAAGGATGTAAGAATAGAAAGTTGCCCTTCTTTGCACAGTTTTTAAAGGAATTCTAGAGTCCTTAAGAAAACTATTGTAATTTCATTTCCTAATGATCTCAATAGAATTACACTCTGAATATTTCAGTTTTTAAAATTTTATGTAGTAAGGTTGGAATTTGTAAAGACTTCAGCAGTGCCCCAGCTCTGTTCCTCCTGAAATCTGTGGAAAACAGTGATTGATTTCAGCAGGAGCAGAGTGAGCCAACAGCAGGTAATTATGAAAATCATACCCAAGTGGGAGCAGACCCAGGTTAAATATTGAAAAGCGCCTCCCTGGCTCAGGACTGCAGGTACTATTGACTTTTGTTGAGGGTGAATTTCTCATCTGTAGTTCTGCATGTCTCCAGCACAAAGTGGGAAACTGTATTTCGATGTTTCTTGGGCTTAGGTCACCTTTTAGATTAGTGTATGAAACTTTTCCTTGCTTGCTGTTGAGGATCGGTGTGTGACCCATCCATAAGTCAGGTCGTGGCTGCAGATGTCCCACTGAGATCCACACTCAGTTCATTGGAAGTGCTGCCCAGTAAGAGTATCAGGATAATTAGTATTGCTGCTTTTCCCAGTGCAGCCATTTAGAAGCAGAAGGCAAAGTGGCACATAAAAGGTGATAAAAATAAATTTGTGCATCAGCTGGAACTACAGCCTCAAATTTTTATCTGTTAGGTTGAAACCTGCAGTTTCTTCTCACTCAAACTTCCCAGCAAACTCATGGAGCTTATTTCAGATCTTGAGCAACTCCACTGACTTTGTTCTCATTGATGCTCATATGCACACAGCAATCTGAGCTGCTGGTTCTGACTGGCATGAAGCCCCTGTCCATGGCCTGAGTGGTTTTGGGGGGTAGAATCAGGATCCAAAACATTCACTCAACTCTTTTTCCATGAGTAGAAGAATGGGAAGGACCAGACATGGATACGAATCAGTCCCAGTCTGATCTCAGTATGGTGTGTTTGGCTGTTCTGTTCATGTAGCTCCCAGTGTAAATCTCACCTTCTGTTCCAGTTTTGCAGCATCTGACTTCAAGTTTCTCTGGTGTTCTTTGTGCCCTTGTTATCCCCAGGATGTCTGTACAAACTCACAGAACCTTGAGTAGCTCTAAATATTGCTGGTCAGGGCTCTCTTCCAACTTCAGCCTTTCCCTTGCTTGCCTTTGGTTCCACTTGTGCATCATCAGCAAATTTCATCCCTCTACTTTATAATCTGTTTTCAAGTTATTGACATATAAAATGTGCCTGTGTTGGGGGTCTTGATCACCCCTGAGGTATTGATCTGGCAGCTCTGTGAATCTCAATTTTTTTCTTTGCTAGGTGCTTTTTTCATGTCAAACTAAGAGAGTTTGGAGGGGGAAATGTCCGATTTCCTCCTTAAGTAAGATGTGTGTTTGTGTAATGCTTTTTTCGCCCTAGGCAGAGATCTTGTGGACATTAGTTCAGTTGCATAATATTCTTGTAAACAAAATATTATCTTCACATATTAAAAAAGCTGAGAAGCAGGTAGGACTTTCTAGGGCAATGCTGGAAATTTGTGCACATCCAGGATTTGAACTTTTCATTCAGATCACATCACTGCCTTAATTATAACACCAGGTAATCACAGAGATCAGTGTATCAGCCCAGCAGGACTAAATTAAAGAGAGAATGGTTAGTTATTATAGCTTTCTATAAGTATCTACTTTTTAATATATTAGATTCCTGTAAAGCTTTTGAGATGTGTTTGTTTTCACCAAGGTTGTATTTTTAGAAGCTGTATAATGTTACCTTATGGTAATGAGAATCATAATTAGCATCTTTTTGTTAATTAAATCATGCAAATGTGGTTCATGTAGAAAGCCACGGTGCTGCTCCTGGGGATGCCAGGTAGAACATCCCTGATACTGCTCAGGAAGAGCTCACAGGTGGCACCAGGTGTTGCTTGGGAAGTGGGTACAGCCTGCCAGGGGTTGATTTTTTGCTTGGTAGAGGGATGTAAATGGGGATAACTGAAGTAAGTGAAACTGCAATGGCATTAAACTGCTCTGAAAAGGGTCAGATTTATTTCATGTTTGAAGTTTGGTTGTGAGATTTCCTGAGTGAGTTCCTAGCTCCTTGCAACCAGTGGCAAAACTTCTTTGCCTTCAAATGCAGCATCATTTTACCTTGTATCTATTTACCTGAGAAGGTCCACAATGTTTTTAGTCATCATCATCATCATAAAAATATTCTTACAGTGCCAGTGGGCTCAATTTACTGACCGACTTCAAGGCATTGTACTGTCTGTCTGTGGTACTGTTTAATGCCATAAAACAATCCTCATTAGAGATTCTTTTCTGTTCTCTATCTAAAAAAGTATTACTGTCCGGGATTTTTTGCACACTTAAACTTCTATATCCTGTTAAATCTTTCATCACTTCAATAATGAAATGCCTTTTTGACTGCATTTTTCCTTCCAGGCCATATTCTTTCTCTGTGTATGTTATCACATATGTTCAGGGAAGCTTCTGTTGCCTGTCGAGTAGAAAGAGATACTGTGGTTTTTAAAACCTTAAATGTCTCTCTGTTTACCTGATGGTGTGCTATTCAACATCTGGGGTTTATTTTTCAGCTTTCTGCTTGGTTCTATGTGTAATACATAGGGGGTATTGTCACTGATAAACCAAAGAGAATGGGTGAGGATTTTAAGGGTCAATGACCTGCTACTTTTCAGGCAGCTTAAAAAACTTATTGTTAACATGGCTGGAAATTTCATAACAAAAGCTGAAAAGGAAGAACGTGTAGGACAGAAGTTGAGGTAGTAAAGCCTCAAGAGAAATGCAGAGAGGGGCAATGAAAGGCAGAAATTCAGACTGGGGAGACTCACAGCAAATTCTTCTTGTGTTCCAATGCAATCCTTAGTGGGTAGAGAAGGTTCCTCTGTGGCTCTGGCTTTTATTTTTAATTTATATTTGGATTATCTATTTTTATACTTAAGTGTTGTCAATATTATTTTAGACTTTGTAACTTGCAAAAATAGGAAACTTCTTAATAAAGTGGGGATCAAACCCACAGCTAAAGACTTCCCAACCTGATCACTGAGCCAAGTTTACTGTTAAAGCATCATGGCACATATGGGGGAAAACCAGCTTTGGTTTCCCTTGTCTGAACCATCACTGTGATTTGACTCGAGGCTTAAGGTGACCCCATCAGCTCCAGTTCAATCATGCAATAATGAAGAGGAGAGAGATGTGCAGTTTGGAATGACAATTCAATTTGTTTTGCTTTTTTTCCCTAGGAAGTAAATATTGCCTGTTACCTTCAGCCAATTAAGAGATATGTACAGAAATCATATTACAGCTATAGAATTCTATAGAACTGGTGTAAAGAACTTACAGAAGTTATTTTGTTCTGTGATGTTTTAGGAATTACTCCCTATTCCCACTGCAGCAGGGTTTTTGTTTCGTTTTGGTTTGGTTTTTTTCTCAATGGCTGTACCATTTGTACAAATAATTTGTGAACAGGGAAATAGCAAAATTCATGAAATAAATTATTCACAAAGGAATTATTTGCTCAGTTCAAGTACTTCCTTTAAACAAAACTAGAAGCTGTCAATGCACATGTCTTGTTATAAGAATGGAAATTGTTCTATTTAAAAGAGCTCTTTATAGCAAAAGAAACAAAAGAAAAACAATTAATCTGACAGAACTGCAGAGAATGTTTGTTGTCAGCTACTTTGGGGTACCACCTTCTAGAAAAGCAGAACAATACACAAACATACACCATCAGAGGATTCAATTCTAATGTCTCTCTCGTGCCTCTTGAGAATATACAGTCATAAAATTTTCAGAAGTGGCTAAATGGGTTAGAAATGTTTCTTTCTTTGGGAGGTGACATCATTAAGTAGCCTTGATGCATTTAGACATGATGCTCTCATAGGCTGGATGATATTTCTCTATGGTGCTATGCAGTGGTTTTATTCAAGATTTAAGATAAACATTTTTTCTTTTTTAGGAAAAAATCTTGATGAAAAGTTGAAAAGCATATATCTAGAAAATCTAAGCATGTTTTAATAAAATTGACATGTTAAGAGGTAAATAGTCATTTTAATTTTGTTTTAATGTCTTTTAAATGTAAAAGATAATAATGTGAGAGTATTATTATGATCGTTTTGTTATTCAGAAGTGTAGCACATTTGATTATGGAATTATGGCTCCTTGATTATTGAACTTTGACTTTTTTTAAATTTTAACAAGCAGCGAGCTAAGCTGTCATAACATGAGGCACAGTCCTCAAAATGATAAAGCTCAATTCCCATCTTTTCTTGAGAATATTCAGCATCACACCTGCTACAGCAACACACATTTGCTTCCTCTCCCTCTCTATCACACTCATGGGTGGGTTGCTCGTGTTGAAACTTGTTTGCTAACAGTGGTGAGATAAAGCCTTTCAGCAGAGCAGAAAGATAAAGTTTTAATAATCCTGATGAGTTCCAGCATGTCAGATGCTGAGGGTTAATCAAGAGCAAGATTGTGAGTAGCAAACAGCAGAAACAGCCAAGGGCACGAGGACAGCATTTCATTTTGGGGGCTGATTAGGGCTTAACCACTCCAGAATGTGTGAATTCTGTTTGGTTTTTTTCCCCTGGTTTGTAGATTGGGATCAGTAAATAGCCAATAGATGTATTTCTGTATCCTGCCACTATTTGCATTCCCTTATGCCCTGATTAAATAACCTGGCCCAGTAAAGTAAGACAGGGATGGAAAGTGTCCTGGTCCTGAAGCTGATGGAGTATCAAATACTCCAAACACTTTAGTTGTGGGATTGTCATGGAATCTTAAAGTGGTTTGGTTTGGGAGGGACCTTGAGGCTCAGCTCATTCCCGTCAGGATGGGGCACGGAGCAGGCTTGGCTCTGCCATCTGCACCGGGAGAACGTGCCTTAGAACCTCTGCCTGGCTTTGAAATGAGAACAGCGAGCTGGGGGAGCTCCAGGGGGAGGGATGCTGGCACTGGGTGTGCAGGGAAAATAGGATGCCAGAACGGGAGCTGCCAGTCTCGGCAGGCAGCGCTCCCTCTGCTGGCAGGAGCCGGAGCAAGGCTGGCACCGATGGAGGCACCGCACGGCAAAATGAGCTCTGAGGATTTGGGCAACGAGAAAGAATTTCCCCATCAAATGTACTTTCACTCTAAACCAGGCAAAATTAAGAAGAATGAGCTCTCTTGTTTGCTGTGCTCTGGAGCTGTGCAATTCCTCAATAGCTGCTCTGCCTTTGGTTCGACTGAGCAATTAAACCTGGTTTTGGCACTGCAAAGTCCTTAAGAAGCAGAGCCCTGTAGGCAATTTCTTGGCTACAAATTATCATTAGTTCATGATTTCTCTCTAAGAATTTTGGGGTTTTTTTTACTTATCAGCTTTGAATCCTTTTCTGAAAGAGCTTCTTTTGGTTTTTGCTGTTGAACACATCCATACCTCTCCATAGTGGAGAATTGTTCAAGTGTGGCTGAAAGGAAAGTAGGTGTGAATTCACTCCTTTTTTAAAGGAAGGAGGGGATTGTCAAAAAACATAAAGATTCTGTTTAGACAAAATCCTAATTAGTTTTATGAGGACATAGATGTTTCTGCAAGTAAATAATTAAGAAAAATTTCATCAGAAAAAATTGCTTTGGAAATTAGTTTTATCCCACTCCTGGTTACTTTTCTTCAGTGTCAAGAAGGGAGATGACATTTCATTATGTTGTCTGTCTTGATTTCCTGGTGGTTTTTTGGTTTTTATTTCATCCTTCCTTCCCTGCTGTTTCCCCCACCTTAGACTTTCAGGCAGTACTTTTTCCATGACAGGAATTGTTGCTTGCTGGCAGAATCTGACATTCATGTAGCTCTACCATACCATTTGTGTCATACACCACAACTCCTGGCTTTTCTTTTTCTGTGTTTAACTTACACATAGCTGGGAATAACTGTCTTTGAAATTTGGTAAATAGTAAATGTTCATTTAGATCAACTGTCATTATTCTCTAGAGGAAATTCATGTTTTCAGAAGTTTTTCTGCTCTTTGTGCTTTGAGGGGAAAGCAGGAAGCCCCTGCAAAGATGATTGGTAGGTAGAAAGTGTGAATTTCTGTGCTTCAAAACCCAGCTGTATCACATACATTAATGCCTAGATGTATTTACTTGAAATAGGGAGATGTGTCCCTGCCATCGCAACCTCACTGGTTATCCTAAGAAACAAAACTAAATTGTATTCATTGAGTAGCAAGTGTCCCTTTTTTTTCATACTGGGGCATACTGGTGTCATCCATTATGAAATGATGCTGGTGAAGAACATCATAGTATTCCAAATTTATTTCTGAAACTCTCCATTCAAACACACAGCTAGAATATAAGGTCATACAATTGAATGTATCAATTATCACTTCAATTTATATTCAGTGTTTTCCTTTTATTTTTTTCTTTTTTGACTTATTCCAATGCATCATCCCTAATTAAAGGGCTTAAAGCTTTTTAAAGCTGTACACAAAAATATATAGAAACATCATTAGGAAAATGCTGAATTTTTATGGACTTCTCTGTGGGATGCATTCCCTCAACTGATCACAGAAGCATTCACAGATGCAAGATGTAACTATTATACCTAAATCCCCTGCTAATGGATCTTAAATTTTTCTCGGCACCCATCACCATTTCATGTAAGTCCTGGCTCCAGGTTTCCAGGAACACCAGATTGCATTTGATGGCTGTGAAGTTCCTAACGGGAGTCACTTAATGTCTTTTGTACCATACCTACTTTACTGCTTAAAAATGTTTAATTATATAGAAGTATTGCTTTTGGTTGTTCCAGTCTTAATGATGCCCATCTGTGGAGGCAGATGATACCTGGGAAAATAAAGCTGGCACACAAAGGGGCCAACTTACTGTAGCAAGAAAAGAGCATCTCGTGTCTGAGTCTGCAGAGCATGTTCAGAGTTTGCTGTTCCTGCTGTGGGGAACCTTTGGCTTATCTGAAAGCCCAGGATTAGGAGAAAAAAAAAAAAAAAGAAGCTTTTATATTCCCCCCTGTTAATAGAAATGTTGCTTAACTTTAGTTCACCTGATGCATATAAGTGGCCATAAACTGAGCAAAATGTGTCCTCTGTAAACGGAAAAGAAACCCTAATTGAAGTGTATGAGGGATGTTGCAGGGGGATACAGTGGCAAAGGAAGCATGTGGATGCAGAGTGGTTTTTCTGGTGTCTTTGACAGAGGGTTGTTTTTTCTTCTTTTAATATCATCTATATGGTTCTCTAAGAGTTGTTTTGGTTTTTTTTTCCTCTTTATGACTGGCTCGGACAATCCTGATCACGGTGTTATTGGCAAATGCAGCCCCCTTCAGAAGTTGTTTATGGTCGCATATTTTATCTTGGTTTTTAGAGGCTTTAGGTGTTTTCTCAAACCACAGAGGATTCACAGGACCAAACTATAGCACTATTGATGCTGGTGATACACCCCTGTCTTTGCACAGTTAGTCCAGCTTAGAGCGGGGCTCTTAGTGCCTCGAAAGTTTGCATTCAAAATGCACCTTTAGTCCATTAAAGGTATCAATTTGAGAACTTTAGAGGCAGGAGCTCTACCTCCTATTGAAATTTATATATATATGTATATGCATATATTTACAGATAGAGATATATACGTATATCTAAGCTTACAGCCAGCACCTCCTGATTCCTGCTTTACATTTCTGCATGTTTTATTTTGCATTATGTGGCCTCAAACTGAGTATCTGTAGCTGGGGTGTGCGGGGAGTTTGTGTGTGGAATTAATTTGAAATGAACATTAATTCAGGATTAGTTGAGGAATTACTGTTCTCAGATTGTGTTTTCTGCTGTTTTCAAGGCGTTCATACCTGTGTGATCTTTTAGTCTTTTAGAGAATTGGAGGGGAAAATAAAGTTGAAACAAAAAGAACATTTTCCAGTCAGTTCATTTCTGATTTTTTTATTTCCTGTATTGTTGGGGTTTCTCATTTCATCAGCCACCTGACAATTCATGATCCTATTGACTTTTCACGGCCTGTCCTTGCTAAGGGTCATAAGAATAATCCCTGAAGATCAGGCAGCTGCTGTTGGGTTTTAATTGCAATAATAACTTACAGGCAAAGTTCACAGTTTTTATTTGCTCTTTTAACAACATAGTCCTGCATGGAATTGTGGACCAAAAGAAAAGTACTGGCTCTAGTGGAAGTTTTTCTAAAAAACTACTCAAGTAGCTGTAAGGCAAATGAAAATCAGTGTTCCAACCTTTGCTCTGATCTGAAGAGATTTTTTTAATTGTTTATATCTTTCTTTGTCTGATTTAGAGACTTGGAAGCAAGTGATATTCCAAAAGAAAAAAAAAATATTCTGGTATAATGACATATGTTTTAGTTGCTTTCTCAAATAAAAGTATGCAGCTATTACTGTTGCAGATGAACCTTGCCTTAAACAGCATAATAGGAGCTTCTCAGGTGACAAAAGCTTTCTATAGTTTTGAGCATTGTATTGAATGAGAAAAGGGGCATGTTGTTTTCTAATATTAGGCCTTCCACTAGCAGGGAAAAATACCCTGTTAGAAATATGCAATTTATAAAGATGACACTCCAGGTGCTGTGAAATCACTTCTTTTTCTCCTCCAAATATAAGCAGTGCTTTTTACAAATAATTCTGTCAAGGGTTATCCATGTTTATCATCTAGTTCTTCATGCAGTTATCAAGTGGAACTCGAGTCTTAGATACTTGCTGTGAGCCTTGAACATGGTTTGTGCTTCTTTATATCACCCTTAAAGAAACCCAGCTGTGGTAAGGACTGGTTTGGAGTGCATGGGATCACTGGGTTATTACACAGCCACACATGCTGCTCCCCCTTGCAAGAACTGTCTGTCACACCCATGTTCTAACCAGCAGCACAAACCCAGCTGCAGCTTTCCCAGAAAGGCTGGACACCATCCCAGCCCTCTCGTGTCTCCAGGAATGATGGCAGGTCCCTCCAGGTCCAGCCTCCAGCTGGCAAACAGCAAAGCTCTGGTTCCTGGACACCCTACAGACCCTCAATGAAGCTGTCAGAGGGAATGAGCTGCTTTCTCCCTTCTGCTCTAAAAATTTCTCATGAACTGATGCTGAAGAGACCTGCAATATTTGAAAGCAGCACTCTAAGTGTGATCAATGAATACAATCCTGTCTTTCAATTTCCTTATGAATACTGTAGGATAAAAGGAAGAAGGTTTGTTTTTTTTTTTCCTTTCCCTTCTCTTTCCATAACAGCAATTCTTTGACTTTGGGAAGAGAAGCTCAAACTTGTTTTATGCATTGCTTTCATCATCTGTGTAGCAGCAGGCATTTTTAATATTCTAGATTTACATCTCATGTAAATGCATGAAAATAGGAGACAAAATCCAAAGGAAGAGATAGAAATTGTATTTCTTATAGATCAAGCCAGATAATTTTATTTAAAAGGGTTAGACACAAAGTGATAGTGACATTCTTATCTCAGTAATTTAACAAGCTGTCTTTTCCCCACCTCTCTATCACAAGAGTCACCTCACTGAGTCTCAGGATGTGATTCCTCTTGGAGCAGAGCACTGGAATTGGGACTGTGGGAACACAACTTTTCCAGAGAGAGGAGAAATGTCCCAAAGCTTATGGGGGGCAGAGTCTTTTACCCATTAGATTAGGCTTTGGTGTGGTTATTTTCAGTGCCCTTTGGATAAGGTCTGAAATCCCACAGCCAAGAAATTTCAGTATGGTTGTTCATACCCCAAGGGTCATTCCACCAGGTGGTGATTCAACCCTCTTTGCAATACAAGAGTGGGGATGGACCTGCAAGCAGTACAAGTGTCTCATCTGGCATGTGGATGTGGAGAAGAAAATGTCAGAGATATAAAATTGTCTTTGCTTCCTATTTGTACTCTTCTTCTGGCTCTCCCATTTTTATTCTGTGATCAAGGCAGCCTTCATGGGTGAAATAACTCTCTTCCCTCTGAATCAAATGCTTACATTTGTATTGTCTATAAAATGAAGGAGGATGTTGTCCTGCTGGATGCAGAACAAACTGTTCTAATTCCGAAGATGTTGGAGTCCTGGTGAGGATCTCGTTTCTATAGAAATCACAGGAAAAGCTTATTGGAAGGGAGAGCCTGTTCTTGCTGAGAGAGAAATCAGTTCTGGGGTTTGGCCTAATGTATTGACAGGTGAAAGGCAGGATAACAGCACGAGGCAGGAGAGGTATCTATTATTCCTATATGATGTGGAGCAGACAGTAAGGTTTGGGAAGGTTTCCTTCTCACTGTTAAAAATTGGGTCTATTTTGGCTCACTCTGGAGTTAATAAATATTAACTATAATAAGTGAACTAACAAGTGGGTGTGTACAAAGAGAGATAAAGTAGCTTAATTTTCTGGTGTTTAAGATTTAAAAGTGTGCTTTGCAGCCACTGAGAAGTCACTTTGTAAGTAGCATTGAAAAACAGAAGATCAGCAGGTATTCGTGCAATTTATTTTGGCAAAGAAATAGAACAGAGAATGCAAACTGTCCATAGACCACATCCCACTGGGATTAAACCACAGAATTCACAGAGACAGAAAACATGGGCTGGGCAGAACCTCAACAGATGATAATATGGAAATTACTTGGGGATGGAGGTAATAAAGTCACTCATGCTCACGGACAATGAAGCACCTTGAGAATTTTACAGGTGTCAGTAGTATTTGTAGTAACTTCTCTGATCCAGAATAACCTTTAACAGCGACAAATCTAATCCTGTTCACTTTTCACAAACAGTGGTCCCATGAAGTTATAGTGGAATATGAAATTATATCTTCTATGACATGACTGAGAATTGCTGCCTTTTGAGGTTACTCTGCCTCCAGCCTTGCAAGGTCTGTGTTTTGGGGCCAAAATGCAAATTATTGTGTTCTCTGGTGCAATCTGGCTGGTTGGGCAGGGGGAAGAGGATTTCTCAGGCCTCTGATACTACAAGAATAATTAATATAATTTAGGATAACATTGTAATGTATTGTAATAATTGCTGAGGGACCTGTCTTAGGCTCCATATGAAACATGGCATGTTAACAGCACCACAGTTTAGGCTTAAACAGATGAAATCCTCCAAGAGACACTGACTCCTGTCTTGGAAATAAGGAAAAGTTTCTTCTGAGTGCAGTTGGTACCAATGTCTGCATCCTGACTTTTCCTCCTGGAAATGTCTGTACAGCTGGGAAAGGTTATTTGTGATGTGAGAGGTGTCTGTGCTGGGTGTCTGAAATCCTCCACGCTGTGTAAAGGTTCTGCAGCTCAGGTCTTTGATCTGGAAGTTGCAACATGTTCTGTCTGTATGAGATTCCATCATGCACTGAAAACTTTGGGCTTGCTTTGGACTGGCAGTCTTGAAAGGAATAGAAGCCATCCAAAAGAGACAGATAGACTGTTCTGATTTAGGTAAAATATGTTGTCTTAAAAGTAATTCTGTTATAAAGTGCTCAATCTGTTTCATTGCAACTTTCATTTGATTATTGTTTAAACCTCAGTACGTAGGATTATATATACTTTCTGCCCTGGTTTTCACAGAAACAGATGGTGTATGTCTGACAATCGATCTGTCCTGAAGTGGCAGAGTAAAACACTTCTATTATAGCAAAAATAATTTAGAAAATTCCTGAGCTTACCCCTTTGTGCAAAAAAAAATTGACTTGTGGTGCAAAGCAAGTTTTATCGCTGCTTAAACTGGTATTGATCAAAGCATCAAAAATTGTGTTATGGTTTCAGCAGCCACTCTGGAAACACCTACAAGAATGAGGGTTTCTGTCTAAAGTCTAAAATCAATCCTGATCCTGTGAAAAGTAATTTTTAAAACTAATTTTAAATTTGGTTACTCTTCTTGATCTTCTGTAAAATAACATGAGAATTTGGAGTGTTATTGTCCTATTTTTTCTTAATTTCCTCCTCTGAAAAGAATTCAAGTGTTAAAAGTTTCTTTGCATACCTCTAGATCAGTTTTGATTTTGGAATTAAAAGTTATCTCCAGTTATTAAGAAAATTCTTTACAGTAAATTAAGAGTTTGCTTTTTTTAGAGCTTTTATTAAAATGCTCTGTGTAAAATCTAGATACAGACAAATGTCAGGGTATTGCATATTTTAGAAATGTAATATAATGGAAAAAAACTAAAACAATACAACCATCTCAAAAATTTCATAGCTTGAGAAAACAGAACTATTTGAATCTACCTTCAGGTCACAGAAAAAAGTGCATTACCATTCCAGGAAAGAGTCCTAAAAACAACTTTTTATTTTTTTGCATTACTCTTAATGACTTTTTGTCTCAACACATAGATAAACCCCCAGGACTTGAATTTCCATTCCCCAAATTAAGTAATTTTCTAGGAAAACTGAACTTCACTGGTGAGAGTTTGGGCTCTGCTTATGTCCATTGATTTTGAAAACTGCACTTTGGCCTTTGAGCTTCTTAAGCCGAGAGCAGGAACCTCTTTCAGGTGGGCCACCAAAAATAAGCCAACTGCACAAAGCTGCTTCATCTTTCTCCCTCTTTATGGTTTGCTGGGCTTTTCACTCTGTCACATGTGGAAATGTGGTGGTAGAATCACTTTGGCATAAAAAAGAAACCCCAAAGAGAAACCCAAAATTGGTGCAATTTCTCCCTCAAAAATGGAGAAGTTCCCACTTGGTCCTGCCTGAGCACCAGGAGCTGCTTTGCAGAGTGACCCTTGGGTGGAAGCTTTTATTCCCAACAGACTCCAAACACATGATCCATGTCAAGAAGAATGTTTTTCAACAAGATGTATTGATTTTAGTGGAACTAGCTTTCTTGGGTTAGGATCAATTAGTCTTACAACCTAGTATGAAAGAATTAAATGCAGAAAAAGTAATGTATAGATCTATATCCTGCCTGGAAAGCCCTGCAGCAGCTGACATATTTTCCAGTACAATGGGGATGAGAAAATCGTTGCATGTGAGAAACTAAAGCTCTGGGTTTTTGCAGTGAGAAATCTCACTGCTGAGAAGTATATATGATTTTAGCAGAGATTTGGAGAGCTTTTAGGCTTGAATCTCTGAGGTAAGCTCCAGCAAGGCTGATTTCTGACACAAAAAAGTGGGTCAGGGAAGAAGAGAGGTATTAATTACAGTTAAAACCTCTGGAGAGCTATTCTCTAAATCTAGATACAGCAAGATAAGGAAAGAGGTGAACTGATTACAATGCTTCAGGTTGTAAGGTTGATTTTTATTGTATTAATGTCATTGAGCAGCTGGAAACAGCAGTGATTTTAAACACACTTGGAGCATTGTCATCAGGATTTGTTGTAATTCCACATGGAGATCAGGAATGTTATCCTGAAGCAACAGGTTCCCACAGTGCTGCTGTTGGTTCAGTGAGAGGACAGGAGCACATCTAACCCTTGCACCTCCTCTGGTAATCCCTCAGGTCATGTAATATGTTTCTAATGGAATCATGATTTTTTACACATTAATTTGATAATATTTTGATATATTAATCATAAAAGTACCTGTTTCTCATCATATTTATTTGAGCGTGTAAATAAATCTGGGTAAGTAAAAGATAAAATTGAGGGCCCTGTCTGATGGATCTGTCTTGTGCTCTGCTTCTTCAGAAAAGGCTGTCACAGTGCTGAACCCTGAGCTCTCCCATGTATTTAAAATAAAATTTAAAAAAGGGCTTCTCAAGATTGGTAAAATTTTATGATGCAAGAGCTGTAGATAATGACTGTGTAAATATTGGCATAAATTAACCAGTGCAATTTTAGCACTTGATTAATGGAGTGAGTAAGCTGCTGGGATGTGTTAATGTTCACAGATGTAGTAGACCCTGAAACAGGAAATGAAATGTATATTATCCAAATAAAATAAGGGGAGAATTCACGTATGAGAGTTGTGTAAAAGCAGTGGGGAACTCGTGTAGCCTGCAGGAGAATTCCCTTTTATCCCTCAAAGCAAACACAGACACCCAGCTCCTCAGGTGGAAAGGGATAAGTAGGGAATTATGCCAGATAGTGCCAGATGGAGACCTGCCCCAGAATTTTAGATCAAGGAACAAATAATAGAACTATGAAAAACCATGTTTATTGTTAAGGGGGAAATGTCTGTGGTTAATGTACCAGACATAACTTCCACCCTCGTGTTAAACTCGAATCAAAAGTCGTGAGGAAAATACCCCACGGTGGATCTGTGTGTGTGCCATCACACACAGGGGGTTTGTTCTGCTGCATTTACATCCAAACCACCTGCAAAACAACTCTCCTGTCTGTCTTAGAGCCTTTTCCCAGATAGGTGTGTTAACTCCAGGTTTAGGAAGGGAAACGTGCACATGTTTGTTGGGGGGAACAAGTGTGCTCTGTATTTTCTGTGTTAAATGGAATTTGCTGAAGATTTCCCAGAGCAAAGCAGTAGTGTAATACTCCATTACTACCAGTGGTGCAGAGAGGGGCCCTGCTCAGTGCCAGGGCTGCTGTTTGCTCTGCTTGGTAATTGAGACACCAGAGTTTTACTCTGCTTTGCTACAGAGCTCTTGTGTTTCATTAATCACCTCCTCATTATTGTTTGGGCGGTTATTAAAATGAGCTGTTTGCTGTAGGGTGGGACTGATCAGTGGAAGGAGGAGGTGAGTCTGGTAATACATTTGTTCCTGGCTTTCACCTTCTGCCGAATCAGCACAAGGAGAAGATTCCAAGCCTTGCTTGAGGGGGATGGCTCTGCCTTCCTGCCAATGGGGCCTCGTGTGCAGGAGTGTTGGGGGTGGGTTTTGACTGTAACTGAATAAAACACTTTTTGAAGTCAAAAGAGAGACATTGAAGATATCTCATATTTCTTTTTTTTTTCTTTGTAAGAGGTGGAGGAGAAAAGTTAAATCCAAAGCCACTCATTAGTACAGTAAGAAAGTTGGTTTAAGGCATTCCCAGGGACTCAGACTTCTGCTCCTATTTTATAGTGTTCTATTGTAAATTTCCTTTAATTTTCCATTTCTAGTTGCATTTTCCCAAGTTAATTCATGCCTAGTTATAATTGTCATAGTGCAGGGAGGTTTTTTCCTTTTCTTTAATTGAACAGTGGAAGTATAACTATGACTCTGATCTGGATTATAACCTCAGGTGGTATGGTGGAAGTAACACAGGATAACTAATCAATTATGACTAATAAATTATGACATGATGACTAATAAATTATCTATCAAAAATGATAAAGAGAAGAAAACTATGCTAAATATTGCAAATGAAATAAAATGAGAAATCTTAAATATTTTATTTGCATTTGGTCTCAGATGGTTCACCATAAATTACATCTGGATCACAGAAACTCCAAAATGCTCCAAGAGAAAGGATGTTGTGTGTGTGCTCTCTGTGGAGATGGTGCAATGAGGCTTTGGGGAAATGTTGCAGAGGAAGGTTGAAAAATAAAAAAAAGAACAAATGGAATCTTCAGGTTGACAAATGACTCCTTCCTGCTGAGTAGGAAGCTTGGCAGAGAGCTCAGACAGTGAGCAGGAGTCTCACATGAAGCTCATGTTTAACCCAACTGATCAACTCTGTAGCAAATCTAAAGCTTTTCTCCAGTTTACACACAGTGTAATTTTTATATTATACACATACACATAGAGCACATAAGTTTGAGTGAAATAGTAATTTTTGCTGCATTCCTTGCCATAACAGTTTGTCTTCAGGTCAGCTTGGTCAAATTCTGCTCCATACTGTAATTATAACTGCAAGTATGTGATTAATAGTGTAGATGGAAAATAGTTGGAAGAGCCTTGGTATTCAGTTGTTGCCAATGGTAGCTCTGTCTGTTGAAGCTCTAAAGGGTTTTGATTTCTCTCTCCTCCATTAAAATCTTATAAATAGACAACTTGATACAAAGAATTGTATTTTTACACACATTTAATGCCTTAATGCAAATGCTATTGTTACAATTTTTTAAAAAATTCCTGTGCACAGAATTTCCCTTTACTTCCATGTAGATTATGGCAGGAAATAATCTTGAGATTCCTACTGATTTAATAAGTTTTTAAGTTCTTAAAGGCTTTTAAAAGTGTTATCTCGAGTTCTAAAGTAGTTTTGGAAATCAATAATTAAGCAGTTTGTCAACAAAACTCCCGAAGGAACTTCCCCCTTTAGCCTTTATTAAAATTTAAGTCTCGGGCGGTTCTGAGCTGGTGTTTAATTAGCCCCAGTTTCAGATCTGTACATTTACAAGCAAACAATATAACAACAGTTTCTCCTCGTGCCTTGGGGAAGTGTCAGCAGTTTTGGATTCCATCCTGCTAAGTTGCAACCCCTGGGGGCTCAAACAGTGTCAAACACTGATATTCCCTGCACTTGAAATGTGGTAGTAGTGGATTATTCCTGCACTTAATTCAAGCATCGTCGTCAGTGCATTCTTCTTGCAGTATCTTTTCAAGATCAAACCTTTAAAATATTGAAGTATTAATCATCATTAGCAGCAGGATTATCAGGGAGGGGTAGGAAATAAGTTTTTAGCTGAAAAATTGTCTGTTAACTACAATTTAAACAAATCCAACCAATAAAAACAAGCCATCAAACCCAAAGGAAGTCATCCATTTAGGCAGTTTCTCTGTTTTTATGTTGGATTACAGGGAAGGAGGTGTTATTTAATGTGCTCATTTACTTCTCCTCCATTGGAAAGACCTGAGAAGGCAAAGCAACTCTCTTGTGTTGGAATCCACCCCTCAGGCAGAGCTGTCACCCTCTGCCGAGGTCTTGGCTCAGAGCTGGATGCTTTCCCAGCCTTGCTGGAGTTGTACATGAAAACCAAACCAAACTTGGTGATTCAAATACAGGAAAACAAAAATAAGCCCTAAAGCCTCAGGAGAAACTCGGGTAGATTTCAGTTTTTAATTACCATGGTGTTAATGAAGACAGTGAAGTCAGAAAGAATTGCTTCCAAGTCTGATTTTAACTACTAAACCCGAGTTTCTGAAACATCACTTAACATCATGAAATTAATGTCTTTTTACAAGTGCTCTTACCATTCTGTGTTTGTCTTATTCCTGGTCCATTCTACCCCAAACTCCACAGGAATTAGACTTTAGCTCTGCAGGAGGGATGTTGTATAATCCACAGCCCAAGGAAACACCTCCATAGTTCTCTCTAAATGATAGCCCAGGCTGCTCCCATGAGAAAGGCTGAGCCTTCTTGATGGGAAGCTGTGGAACTTGGGAGGGCCCAAGTGCCCTGGTTTGTGGGCACCAGTGGGTACAGAAAGGGCATCAGTGGGTACAGAAATGTTCTTCACTTCTGCTGTGCAGGGAAGGCTGTTCTGCCCCAGCAGCTGGAATTGGGGCAACTCAACACACTGAGTTGTTTGCACACAGTGGCAGAGAAGAGGAGTGAGGGAAGGAGGAAGGACAGTCCAAACTATTTATTTACAGATAATGGGAATAATTTATTTTCTTTATAGACTGTTTAAATTTTCATTAAACTTGAGTCCTTTCTTTGGGTCTGGATTACTATACTTACAGGCAGCTCTGCCAGTAGGAAGGGAATCTCATTTCTATGGAAATTAAAACCAGATCTTCCATCCAGGATTAAAGCACAAATACATTTTTGTTTCAAAGACTGTTACAGGATCTTCTCCTTATTTAAAGCTGTGTTCCCAACCTTTTATGTTAATTACATTCTTGGGTGACAACACTATGAAAAGGGATTGCATTTGGAAAAAAAAGATGGCTATTTGGTTTGTATTTGATCTGCTATCTGAATTAACTCTCTGGTAATCAAAATTAATCCCTGCCTTTTTCTTCCCCCTGCCCCCTCCCACTTTGATAGCTACTTTATATTTTTTTGTTGGTATTTCTGAATTTTTTCTTTATATCCTCTCTGTAAAATCATTTGAAAGCAATACAAGTATGCTACTTTTGCTCATTTTGAAATGATTTCATGAAAAGTTATTTTCAACCTGGCATGAAGCTGGGAGACAGTTGAGAGATGAAAGAGCCAACAAATTCAGGTGTTCCCACTAAACTTTAGGTTCAAGTGAGAAAAAGATAAGTTCAAACTTAGAAAAATATAAAAAGTGCCTTTTCCTGCTGCCCTTAGAGTCCTGGGATAAAGAGGCATTGGTAGGTGTGGTTGGTTTGGGGTTTTTTTAAATTTTAAACTTTTTATTTGAAAATGTGATCTCCTTAAAAAAAAAATTGCTATTTCCTGACCTGAGATTCAAACCTGTATCTCCCTGCAAAGGTCACCAGTGAATTCCCCAACTCCTGTGGTGTGGTTTGCTTTGAAACCACTGCTGCTGGATAACCCAGTCAGCAGGCAATGGTAGGAATGTTTCCCTGTGGAGCCTGCTGATTACAGTACTATTGCGGGTGACCACAGAGAGTGGAAATGCAAAGCTGAAGCGTGGCAGGTGCTGGAAAATCTTGTCCTGTTACCCATAGGCTCAGGCTCAAGAAGCTGCATGTGCTGTTCAGGTGCTTCAACAGATGATAAGGATTAGATATGTATAAAAAATAGAGGAAAAAAGCAGATCCAAATTTAACAGTGTGATGTCTTTTCTTCTGAAGACACCAACTGAATCAACTGTTCTTCTAAAAGCTGCAATCTGCCCTGAAAAACAATGACTAGATAGAGATTTTAGCCAGATATCTGGAATAGTTCAGTTGTGCAAAATGATGAAAACTTTAATTAAACACTCTGAAAGTCACTGGGCAGGTGCACAGGTGAAGGCTGACACTGGCACTGCTGCTGCAATAGATCTGAGCTAGAGCTTTGAGGCTGTGATGAAGGAGGTGAGTGTTGGCTGGCCGTGCACTGGCCTTTCTGCTCAGCTTCCTGAGCTGCACCAGGAGACATTGGGACTGATGGTCACACCAAGGTTTCCTTTATGACAAGCTTTAGATAAAAAGCTGGTTGTTCCCTTATCATCTCTTTGTAACTCTTTGCCAAGATTAAATTTTATCAAGATTTATTGCTGCTGTCTCAAACACAAGAAGTTGTTTGGTTACAAACCTCCATTCTTGTCTTTTGACAGCTGTTGAGCATTCAGTAAATTCATGTGATGGGTCATCCACGTGTTTCATGGGAGTGTTCCTAGAATAGCCTGGATACAAGTTTTGTGTCCCTCTTCTGCTGAAAGAGATTTACAGAAGTCTCCTTGAGCTGAGCTGCTTTTAAATGTTGATCTTGTGAAACAGCTTTCCATTTCAAATGACCTTTCTCTGGCAAGTGTGATGAGGGGAAAGAGATAAAGGGGGGAGAAAATTTATCGAGTATAGGGAATATTAAAAGTAAAATAATCTCAGTTTTCATCTCTGTCTTCATGGATTGTCATGTATAAACTTTCCCTAGTAAAGTATATGGTTTTAATTGAAATATTTTTTTTCTATGAAAGGCAAATGATTCCTGATCAATGTTATCCCTGAGTATGACTTTTTTCATAAATTAATTTCCATATTTAATTGGTCTTGTTGAATCAATTAAAAATATTTTTTTTTAAATGCTGATTTGGTAGAAAAATCCAATAAGGAAATTGATTTAATATTTGGTTAGGGATAAAAATAAATTGTATAAATCATACCCAAATGGGGGAAGAGCTTCAGGAATATTTCAGTTCAGAGTCCTGGTTATTCTTCACCAAAACTGGCAGCTGAAACATCTCTACTAATGCTCCTTGAACATCATCCCTCTCATTGGCTTAAATTTGGATCAGTACTGGCTTGCAAATAGAGAGGTCTCTAATTTAACTGTTAGTAGGTGAACTAATTCTTTCTAATTTCTCTGATGATTAGGTTGTACGTATGTATCTTGTCTTTCTGCATTCTGGCACTTGAGGTGCAGACTGTAACTATATAACTGAATTTGTTACCAGTGGCATCAACCTGCTCTGAGCTTCTAAAACTCTATTGTAGGCACCATGTTTGCTTTTCAGCCCAGGCTGTGCCTGAGGTGTTGTTTTCTGTGTTTCTGAGCATGGCAGTTCTGACTCTTCTAACTCACCATTAAATGCTGGTCAACAGAAAGCATTGTGCCACCCTTTAGCTGCTTCCTTACCAACTCACAGCCACCTTCAGAGAAACTGCCTCCCAAAACCGAAACTGGAATTTGGACTGAGCCTTTCTCCTTTGCCACTCCCCTGGTTTCTCCTTCAGGTCCGGAGGAACATTTTTTTCTGTCTGTGATGCTTTTGCCTCATCTGGATTTTTGAGGTGAAACTCTGCTGTTTGCTTGTGTAAGGAGCATGCTGGGTTTACCTGCTATTAGGAAAACCTGACAATCCAAGTGCTCCTTCTGATGTTACATATATGGAAATGCAACCCCAACCTTGCGTTGGCCAACCATGCTCAAAGTTTGAGTCTCTCGGGCTTGGCTACAACTTGTGCATTATTCTTGTTCACTGAGAAGAGACTTTGCTAAACTTTCCAATTTTTGTCTTGATTCACCTTGTCCCTTAACACTGGGCAGGTTTAATAGTAAACAAGGCAAAGATTTACCAAGACCAGAGGTCAGGGTTTTGTGGGCAGGGTTGGAAACAAAAGATCACAAGTAAACCCAACATAAAACACAAACCTAGTGTATATTGACAGCTTTTCTTCCAGCCTGTTCTTGTATCTCTCATCTAGAATTCCCTGCCACAGCCTCCTCATGAGCACTGAGCTCTTGGGTTCACGGAGTCTTTTCCTTCCCAGAGGATTGAATACCTGCTCTCCTGAACTCACCTGGAGTTGGGGATGAATACCAATGTAAATGCCCTTGATGGCTCTGTGGAGGGGCCTGGGGTACCCCATGATGATCCCTCCATGCCTTGATTTGTCTCTGTTACTCACACCAGAGTGAACTATAAATGCTGCTGGTTCTGTTTTAGACCTTCCATTCCTGAAGGCCTTTTTTCCTCGGCAGGTTGGTGCTTGCTGACAGTCAGAGCAGTTTATCACCTCCCCAGGCCTATTGAGAGCAGTGTTATGTTAATATTAAATATTAATATTGTTTAATTCATAGTTATCTGTACAGTCTGTGAGGCTCATAATCTTTTTTTTATCTTACAAACTTTCAAAAGAGCCCATATGTAAAATATTTGTTATTATAGTCTGCATATGAAACAAATATCTAAGGCACATTGAAAAGCAAATTGCTGGACCTCTTAAATTCTTCCAAAACATGCAGAAGATCTTACAGATTTTTGCAACAAGTTCTCTGAATTATTCCTTTAGAAACTTTTCGTTTGCTACCAAAGCAGCAAGCAGTAAAATCAGCATTTGCAAAAGAAGGAAGCCTCTACATTTTATTTTCCTCTTGATGACACTGAAAATAATTTTCAAAGAACTAAGTTCTGAGCTAAAATACAGAACCAAAGTGACATCAACAGCCTTGGGTTGTGTCCACCCCCAGCAGAAGTGTTTGAAAAAGTTGCACTAACTGTTTCCAAGGTTTTCTTTAGATTCAGCTGCTGTGTCCCTGGCAGTGAGCTGTGGGTGAAGGTCTTGGGCAGCTTAAGCTCCTCTAAGGTGCAGCTTAGAGGAGTCACAGGCTCAGCATGCTCAGTCCTGGCACTGCTGAGCCTGTGGTGAGCTGGTTCAGGGAGCTGATGGAGACAAAAATACAGCCCTGCAAAAGGGAGAGATCAGTGTTCGACTAAATCAAGCCCTGACCATCCCACTATGCATATTGTGCTACGGGGAATGTGTGACAGAGAGAGAAGGGGCCAAACTTGCATGGATTTGGAACAGCAACCTAAAATGGGAGACATGGAGGTGAAAGGACAGGGAATATCCACTGAGTAATGATGTCCCAGAGAACCACCACTTAGAGTGGCTTTTCCTGTCCCTTCAATTCTGCATGACCAGTTGCCAGTCATAGAGCAGCTGTAGCCATCATATGGGGTACCTCCAGCTGCCTCTCAAGCTCAACTCTGTGGTACTACAGGCTAAAGCTTTGCCTATTGTAGGGGAAAAAAAAAAGAAAAGCTGATATTTGTTATTGCTGTTTCTCTGCCTCTGCTCCAGTGAATCCCACAACCTGGAACAGTGGAAAGAGCCTTTGTGGCAGAACAGAGCTCAGGCTCTGGCCATTTCCCCTCCTTATGGGTGCTCTGACCTCCCCACACACTTACCCTGTTTACTTTTTAAATGACCAATTTAATCAGGCACACGTACAATGCAGGAATGGGTGTGTGAATATCTAAATATATGAGAGAGGGAACTTCAGATGTTTTATCTTTCGTTAGCTAATAACAGCAGTAATGACCTCAGCAGCACAGGATGTCTTTTGCAAAATTAATAACCACATGAGGGTTAATGGCCCAAGGCGATGAACTCTCTCAGACAATCATTAATCTACCTTGATGATTATCACTTCATTACTGAACACTGAAACCTCCTTGGTGCACCAGTGAGTGCTTGATCTCAGCCCTCCCTACTGATGTTCACAATGTGCCCTCTTTTCTTTCTTCTGGGCATGCAGGAGAGCAGGAGAAAGCTCTCAGATGCAAATAAATATAGAGGGAGTGGTATGAAATCCATTTGAATATGGATTTGGAGAACATGTTTCCCCAATGATTGTCTGCTTTCTACTTACATATTAAATAGAGCTTTAAGGGGTATATTTTATGTTTTTAAATAGCTGTAGTCTGGGAAACAATACCATGGCTTATGAAGCAAATGCTCTCTGGGATAGGTGTGTGTATAGGCTGTTTAATTGCCTGGTCTGTGTTATTTAGATAGTGCCCATTAGTGCAGAGCCCTTATTTTCCTTCCCAGGAATAGCAGCATCCTGCAGCTCTGAGCTCCAAACGCCTCCCATTCATTGCTGCTGCTGATCTGAATTTACACCTGTAGGCTCAGTGTGGAGAAATGGGAGCTGAGATACCCAAAAGAAAACCATGTCAGGGTATTTGCCACAACCAGCCCCTGCCACAAACTGCAATTTGTATGGCATCTTATTCCTGTCTATTTGGAATAATCTAGTTTTTTTTGGAACAACACCAGTATTCCCTGGAGAAAAGGGCTCTGAAAGCACATCATCTTCCTGGCTGTGGAATGGAGAAAGTCTCACAATCCCACATCCAGCCTTTCCTCCTCCTTGTCAGCCTATGACAGCTGTGCACATTAACCTTAAAACTCCTTTTTTTTTTTTTTTTTTTTTTTTTTTTCACTCCTGCTTTATCATCTCTGCTGCCAGGATTAGTTTTAGTTGGACAGTGATTAATATAGAGAGGGTGCTGCATAACCAGTTCAAATTTGGATAGGTAATTAAGACCTCTAATGACCAGCTCTGAGTTAGAAGTAGCTGCAGTTCACGTGGATTTTGCAGCAGCACAGCCCCGTTGCAGAGCACATACACCTAGAATATGGTTTTGTAATTTCTGTGCCAGAAAATATACACTGTTTATGTTTTTCTTGCTTTGTTTTCTGTTTTTCTTTGTGGAATGTGGGAAGCGTAGCCGAATGTTATTGATGAAAGAAACAGTAATTATCACCCATGATGGCTGGGGTGGTTTATTAGAGGTGGGAGAGGTCTGTAAAACTCCTGAGGAGCAGCCTGATACCACACAAGGGCAGCCTGTCAGCATTATGGGAGCTCAACAAAACACTGAAGCATCTGTATCTCAGGTACAAACTGGGGACTGGGAAATTCCAGTTGGGAGAATTCACCACCTCATTGTGCAGGGTGTCTTTCCTGCCTCTCTGATGGATGGAGGCAACAGAAACCTTCTTCCAATGCCTCGTTCATGCACTGTGCTCGAGCTTTAGAGGTGATTTCCTAATTACAAGCAGGAAAAGTGAAGTGTGCCAGGAGCTGTGATGACACCAGTAATGGCTCTGCCATTCTGCACGTGGCTTTGTAGTTTTGGCTGTCCTTGTGGTCCCTGTTTTTCCTGGGGGTTGACACCTGCTGGCATCCTGGACCTCCATCATCTCACTCCTTGTATCCCTGTATAATCTATTGATCTAACCTGATCAACAGCAAGTCTGAGGGGAGATTCCTGTGCTGTGCTCTCTGGTGAGGATCACTGTGTCTATCCACTACAAAATCTCATTCCACTACACAGCTAATTTACAGGGAGTGAAATTATAAACAAGGGGATGCCTCAATGTGATTTATGGCTCATGTAATGACTTGGCTGTCAAACAATGGTTGCAGTTGAATTGGTTTCTGGGTTTGGTGAGTTTGGGGGGTTTACCCTTTTTTAACAGACTTGTGCTTTTTTTTCTGGTCTACTGAGTTCATTAATTGTCCGCACCTGAAAAATATCTTTTTTATTTGCAAGGTCACCAACCTTCAATCTGAGAAACATAGTTGTAGCCATTTGTAATTAACAACAGAACTGAGGGGAAATTTTGCCTATTGGTCTTGAAATCCCCTCAGGTAAATGAAAAAGGATTTTTTTTGTCTACTGGTCGATGAAGAAAAAACTTCAATTCTCTGAAAAATTGCCAGGATACTACAGTAGTAAATATAAAAAAAAAATCTCAGATCTTGTCATAACTGTTGCTTTTATAAAAGATAACTTGTCCACAAGCTGGTTGGAAATATGACCATATATATAATATAAAGTGTAAATCAGAATCAAAATACTGAACAGCTGCTTTTGATAGGATTATTGATAGCATATGCATAATTTTATGATGGATTAAGCAACAAATTTGTAGAGACCTACATGGAATTGCTTTTCCACAAGCATTCAACAAGTGGGGAAAGGTCATGGCAGAACTGCACCTCTTCTGTTTGAAAACTCCCAAGTACACTTCTAGAATGATGGTAAATAAATCATATTAACCAGTGCAATCCACAGGTAAAGAATGGAACAGCCCAGCATGCAACTGTATTTAATAACTAACCAAATAGTTTTAAGATCAGTGGGGTATTGTCAAATTATTTTTTTCTGCTTCATCTATTATTACATTATTGCCCTATTATTATAAGTTATTTGTTAGAAGGGTCATCCAATAATGTTTATCACCCCAGACTGAAACTGTGTGTTCATTTAGTGAGGGAATTACCCCATACAAACTGATCCCTAGGACTGGTCACTGTCTGTGCTCTGTGTCAGCACAAAACTGGGGGAAACAGGAGAAAAGAAAAAGAAAAAATACTAGAAAAGAAACTGAGTCTCTAATAATGTGAAAAGGCAAACGAAGGCTCTGCATTAATGAAGAAAAAGTGATTAGCTTTCTGGTCTAATGCTGCCAATCTGTTGTTGTTTTGAAGGCCTGAACGTCAAGGTTTGAAGGCTGGTTTTGGTTTTGGCAGCTGCATCTGTGTGCAGTGAGTGCAGCCAGAGCTGGAACTGGTGGCAGTGCCATCAGTTATCTGCATCACAGTGTGCATGAACAGAGATCTCTGTGTCTGAACAGCAATAAAACACTGAGAAATTATTGTGTCTTGGCAAGGTTGCCTTTATCTTGCTTTTCATCAGACTACATCAATAAGTTTAGTTTTCTGAAAGAAATTTGAAAGGGCCAAACCCCAAAGGGATGCTTTAAGAATCCCTGCCTCTAGTGGTAGGGTTTGTATTTGCTTTCCTTCTAAGAGGGAAAAATATCCTGTTTGCTGACTGTGCTCAAGGCTGCACAATGTTTTAGTGCTTTCAGTCTAGTGTAGACTAGTGATGCAGACTGATTTCTCACAATGTTCTCATTCAGTGCACTGGCACCTGTTGTCCACCCATGCAAGTGTAAGTAATTTCTTGCTCTGAGGGCAGAAAGTTCCTCTTGTTTCTACCAGCAGAGTGTTGCTCTGAAGTTAATCTAGCATGTCAATAATGTGAGGCTGTTTTCACTTCAGGCTAATTGTCAGGGATTGTACCATATGTCACGTGTCAGGGGAGGAAACAAGAACATTTGTCACCTATTCACGAGAAGCTTGTGGCAGTGCCTTAGACATTATTTTTTGGTTCACTTGGTACTTAACTCATTAATACTATGTTGAATCAATTTGGCCTGTGAAAGTATCAAAAATTAAACTGAGATTTCAACAAAAGTATTGATCACCACCTTCTTGTGAAAACACGCTTTTATGTTCATTTCTGAGTATGCTGAAACAGCTTTTTCCAATGTTCAGGGTAACTGAACCCTTGTAGACTTCCATCCCTACTCCAGATGCATTTAACCATCTTGGACAAGACTGTATTTATACTGTGATGGACTCTGATTTATTCTTTTGGCTTGGGCTATGCTCTGCTTTCTGCCTTTCTCTGAGTCCCGTCCATGCAGTGAGCAGTGCCAGTGCAGAGGCTGCCCCAGGAGTGCAGTGACAGTGTATCTGTAAACCCCATCACCAGGGCAGGACTAACAAGGTGAGTCTTCTCTCTAAAAAACCCCCCAAACACAAAACCCAGCATAGGTGTTTACAGCTCCTGTCTATGTTCAGACTCAGTGACCTTGATTCTGCTATCAAAACTGATATACCATGTTTGCTTGTTAACATTCCACCTCTGGCCTAATCATTCTTACCTTCCAGCCTACCTGCTTAGTGGACATTAAATACTAACTTAGGGAAATGCTTTAGTGGAGAGTTTTAAAATTAGATTCTGAAACAATCAACCTTTTAAGTAAACAGTTTCTGGTGTACTTGGCTTCTCTGGCTTCCTCCTGCAGAAGAAAGATCACACCCTGATTCTCATCTCTTATTTCGCCTTCTCCCCCCTCTTCCAAACATTAAACTGGGTATCAGTGATTGAAGTACTATTGAGAAAGGCCTTTTGATGTGTTGCTTTATCTGGTGAGAAAGATGGCAGAAGGTTAAGCAAAACTTGTCCCCCAGCATGCCCTGCCAGGCAGTCACAGCATAGAGGAGCAATGTCTTAAGCATGTTGTGTATGGACTGATCTTTGCAACATCCTGTGAACACCCATGTCCCAGTCTCCAGCCATCAGCACTGCTGTCACCTCCCAGAATCAGTAAAATCTGTTGGCCATCAGTCACAGGAAAGACTTGAATTTATATTTGAATGCTCTGGGCATAGAAAGAAATAAAGGGGAGTTAGATGGTGGTACCATAAAATTGGCTTCTTAAATAGTTGGTATGAACCATGAGGATTACCTTGCTCATTTTGGGTTCCATTCCTTTGACAGCAGCCCTGCCTATTTGGTTGCTTCTCTCATCCTGCAGTCTGTTACACAGGATCTCTTCTGGTTTTCTTTAATTCAGAAGGACTGTCTTCTTTTCAAAATATTTTGCATTAAAATCTGTTAATCATGTGAGTAATCCCCTTAGCTGACTGAATGAAAAACATTTACTTGAATACGAGCAAAAAATAATAGCTGTGAAGGCTTTTCTCCCTTCTGGAGGTTGTAACAGAGAATCTTCTGGAATGATCATTTAGCAGAACACAAATGATTGAGTTTAGTCCCAGGAGAAACTGTTCGAGAGTTTAGTTTTCTGTGTAAGAAACAACCTTAAAATGATTTCTTGATGTTTTTTTGAAACTGTGCAAACTCCACTTTCATTTATTTTATCAATTTGGTGTGACTACTCGAAATCCCAGGATAGGTCTGACAGGTCAAAGGAGTGAGAACAGCCTGAAATTCTTGAGAGTGCAAATATTTGGTTCCCTGCCTTGCCAGGAAGGAGCTGCTGCAGAGGGTGGTTGGCAGTTGCTGCTGAATGGAAGCATTTGCTGCCTTCTCACTGTAGAAAAATGAGCTGCTGCTGACTTTGCTTTTGCTAATACTGAGTATCCTTCATGGGAATGCAAAAACAATTGGGAGGAAAAAATTGCTCTAAATACCTACTTGCCTTAAAATCTGCAAATTGTTAAAGCACAATTTCATCTTCTAAACACATGGAATCGATGATTATTGTTTCAGACGTTGCACTGAGCTTTTTCTGCTCTAAATAAACACACTCTGACAGGCTCATATTTTCGTAGTACTAGGAAGATGTAGTTAATAAACTGATGCAGGCTGAATGGGTACAGAAGAATAATTTATTCCAAGAAACTGTGATTTGGAAGTCAATGAAGTGAGATGATACAGCGTCCACAAGCCAAAGTCCATGGGCTACTGTAGCCAAGGGCATCCAGGTTTTCCTGTCTCAAACTAAAAAGTGATTCCTCTTCACAATTCCTCGTTTGCAGAGTCTTGTTACAAGTGCCCACATTCTGTTTAATTTTACTATTGTGGTCATGTGATGTGTTATCCCTTCTCTAAACTTCCTGCAGAGACTTTGGAAATTACAGATTGTTCTGGACACCAAATGGAAAAACTGGGAAATTTGTTTTCAGTTTTCAACCAAACAGAGTGTTTTGTTATGGGTCAAACTTGCTGCTCATTAGAAAACATTTTTTTTCAGCTCTATGTAATTGTTCATTTTATTGCTTCATGGTGGGATTCATCAGTGAAAGACCTCCTCTTCTGTCCCCTCAACTCACCTGCAACTGAAACTCTGATGTCTTCTATCATTGTAACTTGCAGGGAGAAAATAAAATAAGGCAAAAATAATTTGGAGTCATATTTTTAATAGCAGAACTTTAATAAAAACAAGAGTGGATAGAACTGGAACATGGTGGGTGGATTCTTACTGTGAGTGAGACAGTCCAAAGCCATGCTCTGATTGGGCACAGAGGTGGGATGAGAGGAGGTCCTACAGGACTTCTGAGATGCTTTTTGACAGAGAAGTCTATAGTGTTCAGTAAGCAAAGAAGAAACTATATAGGAGAAAAATCTGGTAGGCTGCTGTGTCAAGATGGGAAGCTGCATGAGATTTTAACACCAGGTCCCAGTGCTTGGCTCAGTAAATTTGTGGAAATTTTTATAGCTTTCCCTCCCTCAGCCCCACCCTTCTTCCCAAAATTAAAGTAGGTACCATTTCCAAACATGCAGAGTTTACTTATTTCTGTGTTGCCTGAGAAACTCTTATTTTATGGTTGTTTAGGAAAAAAGAGAGAGATGATATCTTGATAAAGAGATGTTTCAAATTATCCTGAGTTTATATCAGAAAGAGCAAGTGACATGACAGTATAATAACACAGAGTATCATTGTGCACCAGCAATCTGATCTAATTATCATGTTCTGTCATGATGGATTTTGTGTTAGTGAAGCTTCACTAGCACAGTGACATGGCACAGGGAAAGCGTCTGCAGGAAAAATCTATGGCAATAAGCAGAAAGTTGCTTGTGATGCTTATGTGTGAATGCACACATTAATCACAAAATAAATAGAAGGGAAAGGGAGTATGATCCAAGTCTGCTCAAGCTGTTGGAGTAGCTCTTGGAGGCTGCAGTGTGAGGGTTCCTGGTGCTCTCTGTGCTGATCTCATTGTATGGGCAGCAGCAAACCCGTCAGTCTGTCCTCCTGAGCTGTGTCCTTCCTGGTGCACCCTCACCCACACAGACTTCTGTGTATCTGTGTTTTTGTTTTTTTGTTTTTTTATTATTTTGCAGAAAATATTGATTCCTCTAAACAAAATCAGATATTCTCTGGTGCAACAGTAAAACTGTGCACATGATGTTCTCCAGTGAATAAAAATTTGATGCTATCATAGGGTAGAAAAATCAATCACATATACCTATTTTCCTTCACTGAAACCCAAATTATTGGTGTGAAAAATGACTGAGGTAGTCTGTGTGTTGAAGGAGTTTAAACTATGGCGTAAGGATGTATCACTTACTTTTTTTCCTGGCAGGGAATGTTATTTAAGTCTATTGTATGAGGCAGTTTGTAGCTATAGAGTGGGACTGTAGGTTCTTGGTTGGCAACTTCATGCTCCCAGAAACACAGAGAATGGAGACTTTTCTGGCCTGTGGGTTTTGTGGGGGATGTTTTTTTTCTTGTTTGGTTATCGATTCGAGGCTATTATCTTGGATGATGATATCTGGAGTTTCATTGCTGGAATATCTAATAGGCACGTTTAAGTTACTTGGGGAAAATTACTGAGACAATTATGGGCTTGTAATATAAAGTGCCATAATTACACTTTAATGCTTCTTATCGATTGTTGAGCTTTGCACTTTGCTGTAGCATAAAACTGTGAACGTGTTTCTTTGCCCACCCAGAAACTTAATGCTTTAATATCCAGTTTACAGAGACAGTTTTTCAAATTTAGTAAGTGGGAAGTTCTGAGATGAAAAATATATACTGTATTTATATGGGTTTAAAGTGAGAATAGGCTGAGATTAGATGTTAGGAGGAAGTTCTTCCCTGGCACAGGTTTACCACGGAAGCTGTGGCTGCCCCATCCCTGGAAGTGTCCAAGGCCAGGTTGGATGGGGCTTGGAGCAACCTGGGACAGTGGAAGGTGACCCTGCCCATGGCAGGGAGTTGGGACTGGATGGTCTTGAAGGTCCCTTTCAGCCCAGACCATTCTATGATGGTTCTGTGAATACACACATGTATGTATATATATATATATTTAAACACATTTGAAAGTTGCAGGTCACTATCTCTCATCTTTCAAGTTTTTTTCCCCATCTTGGTGGTCCAGAGTAGTGCTGCTCCTGTTATAAATGTGCATGAGGAAGGACTAAACCTTGCCAAATGGTGAAGGAGATGCTGGGGTGGTGATACTCTTTCTGAAGCCACAACAAGGCAATGTGTTAGCTCTCAAAATTACCAGAAAGTGGACAGGCCACATGCTCTTCATTGAAGAAATATTTGCTTGGGGTTTCACACCAACAGTGTCAGCTCCTTGGGGATGTAGGCAAAGGCAGATTCTGAATAGCTCTTCATAAACCAACAAGAGGAAATGTAAAGCTGCTTTACTATTTCCAGGTAACATATAAAATAAACTCCACAATGAATGCAGGCAAAAAGGTTTGGGCTGTTTTGCAGACAAAGGATAATAAAGTGTCTTTTGTGTGTATTTCAAAGATATCCTGAATGAGGTTCTCATGTAATAATAAAGAAAAAGAACAATGTGCTATCACTGCAAAAATTCCTTATTATCCCTGTGTGTCCAGTGGCTGTTAATGCTGTTTGCCTGACCCTCCCCGAGCTGCCCCGTCCAAGTGTGCAATTCATGGGCAGAGTGTGCTTGTAGGACAGATCAAATGAGGTGCAGCTTTACCCCCAGTCCCACCTACAGGAATCATATTCCCTCCTGTCCCTGCCATTGGGGAGAGTTCAGTTATCTCTTTGTGCTCCCTCAGATCTTTGCCTGACCATTTGCTTTGCTTTGGTACCTCCAACTACCTGGCAATGGCCAGTGCCAGCTTACAGGTGCCATTGTCACCTCTCAGGCCACCTTCTCTATATTGTAATAATGAATTTGACCAATATAATGTTCTTTGTTTACAGCAATTTGGACAGTAAAAGTTCTTGTACATGAGGCTGTCCCAGTCTTGTTGTCAGTTCATGGCCATTTTTATTTACAAAATAATGAGGAATATGAGAAAAATTCCTTCATGCCAGGCCCAAACAAGGTCTGAAGGTTTGCATCACAGCCCAGCCCTTCCCTTCATGAGCTCAGTTGTTTCCTGCCAGCTGCCTCCAGGCCTCGAGGGGCTCATGTGACATTTGGATTAAGCTCTGCAATAACAACATCGACTGAAGTGTCTTATTGGTCAAAGAAGCAAGGCTGTCCTGTTCTGTAAATACTATATCATCGTGGTGTTATTATCTTACATTGTAAACCCTTGTGATTGAAAGTGGATTTGTCTTTCTGTTGCATGAGAGACATGCTGAGTCTCTCTGAGTGGAGGCTGCCAGCTGCTCTCTGCTCTGTGCCACGTTCCCCTCCGTGTGGAGCTGGCTGGGACCATGCTGCCACCTCATGGCAGGCCACAGTTTAATTAGAAATGATAAACAGCACAGGACAAATTGGGATTGTTATGTAAATTTGGCTCATACAAAGATAAGCCAAACCCCGATAATAATTCATCCTGCTTTTTAAAACTCAGAATATTCTCTGCTTTCCAATAAGGCTGTAAGTGGCAGAATTGTTGCTGGACCTACTGTATATCCTTCTACATGTACAATTTTTTGTGCTTTTAGAAAAACAAAGGACCTTGACTACCCAGTATTAATATTAAAGATGTCTGGGATATTGCAGCAAATCCCACTGAACAGAAAAATTTCACTCCCCAGAAAAATATCTTTGTTTGCTTTCAGCAGCAGATATTAGTATACATGGTAGAGAAACCCATAATTAAATCTATTAAGGTGACTTATTACAGAGCACAAATGCCTGAACACTTGAGAGAAAAAGGAAACATTTTGTCTTTCTCTTCTTAGGGTAGATAAGTCTGTGTCTTTCAATTCTTATTTAAGAATTCTCAGTCTGTGAGTCAGTTCTACCACATGAGATTTTGGTGTTCAGAGGGGTTTGATCCTGTACCCCCCTCCAGGATACCCACCTGCCATCAGGAAAGATTATTTCCTAAAATCCTGGTCCCTCAGAGTGCTCAGTTATCAGCAGGGGTATGTCAGCACAGGACCTGAGGTGGGGGAAAGTGTCTTCATAGTCCGTGTTTTGCTTCTGAGATGTTCACTTGAAGACAGTGATTGGGTCATTGTTCCTAATGACACTGTTCAGCAGGCCTGGAATGTGGGGCATCGCTTCAAAGGACCATCTAGCTCGGTGTCCTCCTTCCAGCAGCAGCCAGGGCTGGATAGCTGAGCTGGTAGCAGCCCTAGAAAATGTCTACCCAGCTGCCTCGTGGTTTTGGGATGTGGTGGTGCTTCAGAGGCTGGGCCAGCCACAGTGGAGCTTTTCCTGCTTTTCCTCTTGATGTTTGTGGGACTTGGATCATCCAGATTATGAAATCTTGAGCACTGATTGGGTTCCCAAGTAACAAGTGACAGGACAAAAGGAAATGGCCTCAAGTTGTACCAGGGGAGGATTACCTTACATATTAGGGAAAATGTTTTCATTGGAAGGGTTATAAAGCGTGGCACAGGCTGCCATGGAGTTCAGAAGTGCTACACAAGCTTTACCCTCCCCTTTCTCATGGAGAACCTGTTTGAACACTCAGTGTTCATCCCTTGGCACCTCAATGCCCTCTGTACATTACAGTATTGTATGAAACACGCATCAGAAATAGCATTTTCTGTCTGCTTAGGCTACTGCTTTTATCATCTTGCAATAAGTTTTAGTTCTCAGAGGTCACAATGACTTCCATTTCACTTGGTGTGGACAGTGATTGTCCTAAATAGCTTTTTTCTTACCATAAGCCTCATTGTATCAATTCTAGGGCATTGTGCTGTCACAGTCATTCAACTAGAATGCTCCTGCAATTTCACTTAATCTTTTTATACTTCCTACAACAAAAATTACAAGAGGTTTTTCATTATAGCTGAGGAGAGGAGAAAGCATTGCAGGAGGCAGAGGTTGTTCCCCCAGGATTCTGCTGGATGAATAAAAGATTTGGGTGCATTTCCATACCATACTTTGTCTTTTTGTTAGATACTTAAAGAAAATCTATTCTGCTGTGGTGAATGAAGATGTTGGCATTTCCCAGTCCAGCTGGAGGGCTGAAGAGCAGGAGTTGTTAATGGCTCCCTGTCAGAGTTGGTGGCTCTGCTGGATCTATCGCTCCAGAGGCCTCTGTAATTGGGGATCAGCCATGGAAGATTAGAGATTGCAGCAGATTCATGGACTTATTGCCTCACCATTACCTATAGTGATTCAGCAGGGACAAGGAAGGCCTGTACATCAATCCTTTTAATGGATGCCAGTTCTTCCTCTGGGGGGAAAAAAAAAAAAAAAAAAAAGACATTAAATTAGCCCTGTTAAGGTTTTTTCCTGCTGAGACGTTGAGACGTTCTGGAACTACATTACCCTCTGTGTGGATCACAGTGTTGTTAGGATAGCTCCAAGATTTTCTTTTAACAGCTGACATCAGTGGAATGTTCCAGATGGCAGGAATGGCACAGTGGAACAATGTACACCATCACACAAGTCCCTCCCCACTTTTGTTGGACCTGACACCATCATGTTGGTGATCCAAAACAACGATTTGGCTTATAACCCTTCACTTCATATAATATATATAATTTTTAGTCTGTTTTTTCTTAGATGGAACTGTGAGAACTCCAGTGCAGTGGAGGTGCTCAGCACCTCTGGAGCTGGAAGTCTTTGCTTGATGGAAAAGTGGTATAACAAGTTTTAAAAAAGGAACATGTAACTTCTCTGTGCAGCATTTTTATAATGAAAGTAATTTGTTGTATTAGAACGTAGGACTTTTAAGAGTTCTGAAGCTGAGTGCACTTGAAAAAAAGTGGATAAATGCTGTAATTATTATATCCCTGACACTTTCAGATTCATTGTATGAGAAAGAAACAAATGGAATATAATATTCAGTTTACTCTTTCCTAGTCTGAGGGGACTGTTTTGTCCTTCTTAGAAAGTGGATGTGTAACAGAATTGCTAAAATGAATACAGGCCAAGATGTGGGGCATTGTGAAATGTGGAGAAAATGGGAACTTGTTTTACATAGTTTTTTATCCATGAGGTTGATTGTTACTGCTTTCTAAAATGGTGTGTTTTATTTTGGGAGCAATTTTTCTGATCTTCACTGATGTTAAGTCTGGGGAAGACTTTTCTTTCGGAGAGGTGAAGGAACCTGCTGTGAACAAAGCTGTCAGAGGATGTTGCAGTTTCCAGGAAATCTTAACTTCGTACCCAATTGAACACAAATAAAGTATTAGCCCTCTGTAAATATTTCCCTTTCAGTGTTTAGTCGTATCCACTGTGAGCTTCCTCAGTTTCTTTCAACCCTATCTGGGAAAATCGAGCAAGTCATTGCCATATTTTTTAAGGTTCTGAAATCTTCAACAGACTTACAGAAGGCTCTCCTGTTTTAATCCACTTTTTCCTGTAAGCATGACAAGTGTTTCTTCTCTTTTACTTTTGAAGGAAAAAGTGCTGAGATGTGTGTGTTGGGAATCAGTTATTCACCAGCTTTTGCTGATGATGCAATTTACCAATTGCCTACAATTAGTCCTAAATTTTCTCTTTCCCCTGACACTACTGTCCTATAAATTTGCATCATAAATTCTGAATAAACACTGCTAGAATCCCCTGGATAATAAGCAGGATTAGTAGCAGCAAAACCCAAATTACTGTTGTGTGCTTTATAAATTAACACAAAGGGGAAAGATAGCTGCAAACTGCTTGTTTGTACACTGGGGCTGGTTCTCCACTGCTTCACAATTTATCTTGTCATTTATACTTGTGTAGTGTTGTAAAACTGAATGGGGTATATTCCATTAGAGCATCTTCTTAATTAATATCAGGACCTTGTGGTGTGGATGTGTACAAAGGCTTCATGGGGAGCAGCCCAAGTTACAAAGAGCTTGGCTTGAATATAAAAAGAGTGTGTAAGCAGAGCCAAAAAGAAAGACTTTCTCAAAGCCACTTGTCAGGTTGTGGGGAAGGTCTGTTCTGCTGCTCACTGGAATGGGCATGGAGGCTCCAGGCACAAAGCTGAGTCATCTTTGGGCATTTGGAAAGAATTTGAAATGGTCATATTGGACAGCAAGCTTTAAAATTTCTGCAAGAAAGAGCTTCTACGAAGTTGTCTATTTTAGAGGAGTCTTTCTCAGCTGTATCCAATTCAGCAATGCTTGGTCAATCTTCACTCTCCCTTTCTTTCAGACCATCTCACAGACATTCATTTCACTGAGAAGTTGTTTCAGGCATTTTTTAGTCAGAACATTGTTAAGTGCCCTCATTCCATCCAGAAAGGAATTTAGAAAAGTCTTTTTTTAAATGATATATGATATTCAGAAATCGAATACTTTCTCTAAAATACTTTTTTTTTTTTTTTTTTTTTTAAATGAGTGCAGCTTTATATTCTGAGCTGGAAGGGACCCACAAAGATCATTGAGTCCAACTCTTAAATGAATGTCTCCCAAAGGGATCAAGCCCACAACATTGGCATTATTAGCACCAAATGAGCTGATCTCACGGTCAATGCCAAGGTTGTTTTTCTTCCTATTGGACCAAGTGGTCAGAAACTTTGCAATTGCTACTCCTAAGGGTAATAGTGCACTATTCAAATCTTGGCTTTATAAAAATAATAATAAAGATGTAAACAAGTTCCTCCAAATCAAATGCTTTGAGGAATGATTTCCCACTACACGTGTCTTCTATAACATGCTGGGTTGAAGAAAGATAAAAAAAAGTTTCTCAGTCTAAGTTCCTTTGTGGATTCCTCTCCTGCCTGTTTAAGGATACCCTTGGTTGTATTTTCACCTGATAAATCTGTTGCATTTCTAATGGAGTGTGGAAATGCTGCATTAAGATCTCACAAGCCCAAATTTCTGACTTCTAGTGCTCGTCCCCACCTTATTGAAAATGTGTTGGCAGCAGCATCCCAAGAGTGTGTCCCTAAGAGACATTCCTTTCTGTTTGCTTCCTGGGAACAAAACTCCTGGGGACTTCTCTGAGTTTTTGTTGAGTTAGTAAAGCACAACAGGTCTACTCTTCCAAGGAACTCTGGAGTCTTTCAAACACATTGTTCTCTTTTGCTATTCTCTTTTGCTACTTATGAATAACAATCTTTAATAATACTATGAATTCATGATAGGTACAAAGTATTCCCTGGGGCCTCAGTATTTCAGTCTGAATCCCACTTGTCTGAAAAAGTTATCTTAGTTACTGGTTTAGAGTCATTTTGTGGGGGCTGGTGAAGAGGATTTGTTCTGCTGAAGTTTTGTGGTTCTTTTCTGATTGTGCTCTGGGGTAGCATTTCTGGGAGTGAAGAACATTTTCTTTAGTCCATTTCTTGGAGGAAATGGGAACATCACTATTGATTTCAGAGGAAGCAGGTCAGCTGACACTGAGCACTTGGGAATGCTCCTCTGGCTCTTCCCAGATGGTCTGGTATTTCATTCTCCTTGCCTGGGACAGGTTGTTTACATGACATTTCTGCACCATGTCAGAGCACCTTGCAGTCACTAATATCTCTCATCCAGCTTCTCTTTGAAACCTCTGTGGTGTCCTTTTCTTTTTTCACTTTCTTATCCATAAAAAAGGCACAGGAGGATGATTTCTTTGCTAACCTGTTAGCTATTAGTGTCAGCAGCACATTGAAAGCAGGTTATCTATATACAGGTGAATTCTTCATCACTGCATCATATTCCTTCCCAAGGCTGGCTCTGATCATTACCTCAATTCAGGATATTTTTCCTGTGTAACTACAGTAACAGCTTCTCATTTTCCATGTCACCCAAAATGAGAAGAGACAGTGGTGTTTGGTCATTCCTATCCTTGACCAAAGGTAATATCTGTGGGGGAGAGAGCTGCAGGGTGTGACCTAAATGTAACTATTGAATGAATGAGCTGATTAAGAATGATATCTAATCACATTTGAAATATCTTTACTGTATTTACTGTGGGGTTTTTTACCACTTCTTCTTTCCCTGAAATTAAAGTCTTGTTGCTAGATCAAGGATAATTCTTTGTATTTCAAAGGGAGCTGTGGATTCTGATTTCTGTGGTGATTATCTACAAAATATTACTGTGAAGGACTGTTTCATGTCAGAGCAGGAAGTTACACCAAATGTCACAGCAAGAATGGTTTCTCTAAGGACTTATTTTTACAAGGGCTTGTTATTATAACACAAAACATGTGTGTCCAAGGGGAAGGCCTCAGCTATGGCTCTTCCATGAGCTGAAAGTTAAGGTCCTTTTTATTGCCTTGGGCTCAGCTGACACAACCTGTCAAACACCACTCTGGCCTTGCATCAGGCAATGCAATGGTTACAACCCCAGCACCTTGGGTGGCACATTTCAGCCTCACTCTTTCTGCTGAGAAGGACACACAGTTATTTGGTGTCTACCACACCACGCTCACTCAGACTGTGGTTGGTTGCCATGAGAACATAAGGTAGAAGGATATTTTCTATTACCTCATTGTGTCTTGGGTCATCACTTTATCTACATGTGTTGCCACTCACTTTAGAGTTAAATGACAGTGTAGCTTCTTTACTGTGTGTTTTGTTTGTTTTTATGCTGTAGAAATAGTGAAACTCCTCTGGTTCTAAAAGAGCCCAATAGCACACAGAATATTTTTCCACACAAATACCCTCTGATATGATTTTACATCCTTTTATGAACATCTGTCTCTGAATTTATTCCGAGGGGCCCCTCCTTCTCTACTCTTTTGTGACACACTTTAGGTGAGTGGCTTTGGTTTCAGTTGGAGCTGGATGGGATTTTTTCTGTTCTTGTCTATTGAATACAAACAGCCACACAAAGTTGGTATGGTTTACATTTAGTAATATTTACAAATATTTCAATCTCCAAACTTCTGAAACATTTGTATTTCTGTAAATTCATACACAATGACCTGAAATATTTTCCTGGTGTATAGAAGGTAACACGATGTAATTATGTATAGCTGAGCTCAGTATAGTTTTCCCATTGTCCATGGTGCTAAAAATGTGAATTCTTTTCCCCTTTGTCCCCTTTCTCATACTTTTTTATTTCTTGAATAAACTATTTTTATTATCTTTTTAAGCTCTTTATCTAATCCTATTCACTAGTTTTACTGTGCCCATTGCCTAGTCTTTTCTAGGATGGATCTCTTTTTTTCCCTTAAGTCTTTTATTAATGCAGCACATATGTATATTCTTTCACTTCCTTGCCTTGGCTTGCGTTTTTTCTTGCTGTCCCCTTTTTCTCATCTCCCACTCATTGTGATAAATACCATTTTTGCATTCTGTTTGTGAATCCCACACTTCACAAAAGGCAAAATACCCATTTGACATCACAAAGAGAATGTCAGTGTTTAAACATCAAGGGCTGCATTTTGTAAAGGTTGAGAGTGCTTACATTCTCCAGCAGCTCCACACTGCGATAGAGGTGCTCAATTCTGCTAATTTGGCCTTATTTTCTGTCTTTCCAGCTGATAATAAATGAAGGCAGGACTTTGGTGGATAAATATATTAATCATTTAACCAATGTACAAGTCTCCAAAACTTGAAAATACTAAACCAAACATACAGATGAAACCTTGTATCCTTCTTGGGATGTATTTTCCCTGAGTCAGGTGCTGGTCCTATGAAAATACATGTAAACATCACCATTAATTTTCAAATGAATGGATACGAGGTGTGGATACCATTAGCACAGAGAGCCTTTCTAGAATTAGCAGTGTTACCTTCTAGCAGGCAGAAATCAGACAATTCCTGAAATGAAGGAAACAGTGTGTCTGTTTTTTGGGAGTGCTGTTGGGGTTAGGCAGATAGACCTTGTCTGGCTGTGAGCTTTGCCCTTCCAGTGGGACTTGACTGAAACTTCCCCATGTAGAGTATGCCAGGACTCAGGATCATGCAGCCCTGGACCTCAGTAACAAAGCTCCAATCCTCTCTAAGGATTGCTTTTTATCACTGCCACTTGAGCTGCTCTGTTCTCCAGTTATTTGTCTTTCATCCTGGAAAGTCATGGATTTCTGACATTCCTCCAGCAGGAGAGTTTAGCATATGCTGGACTTCAAGCATATCAGTGGAATTTGATGAGATCTCAGTGTGTGCTCACCGGCCTGGAGACAAGGGCAGATTTTGAGCTGCACTACAATAATTTCCAATGTTGCATTCTGGAACCACCCATAACAAGGCCAAGACTGATAAATGTAAATACCATAACAGACTCAGCAGATGTTTGGGCGTAGAGGGAATGGAGAGCTGGCACATTATCACTAAAATACATCTCCAGCTTTATTCCTGCTGAGATGTTCTTTGTCTGCAATGAGCATTTACTGTGTCAATCTGCTGCTGAGCTCTGCCCAAACCCTTCCTACTCCTCAGTGCTTGTGTTTTCCTTTTCTTCAGCACAGACCTGTCTTTTCTGGAGCAGAGTGATTAGTTACATCAGTAATGACACATCTGATGCATTTTTCTTTCTCAGCCTTGTAGGTCACAGGTAACATTTCCATTGTGCACGTGGGTTTTGCTCACTCAAATAAAGGAGCTTTATTTATTTCTGAAAGGACAGCAGTTACTATAAATCTATCCAAACAGCTTTCCCCCCTTCCCCTGCTCTTAATGATCTCTGGATTAATGAAATACTTGTTTTGTGTATTTCTAACTTTGTAAATTCATTAGCAATTGAGGTTTTTCCCTCACATTCCCTCCCTGTCATACACTTCATTAATTCCACACATCACATCCTTTCCAGCTTTAGTCTAAATTGCTGTATCATTTACTCGGATAAGTTAAGTTGCCATAGAAGCTTTGTGAAGTGTTTGGTCTTTTCATACCCTTTGGCAACATGTTTGTGATTTTTAAATAACAGCTTCTTTTTCTCTTGTGTTCTCTGTCTCCTCTTCTGATAGATCAGCTTGAACTGGTTGTTGTGGTATGAATAGGTATTTATTTGTACTGAGACAGGTGGAGACACATAACAGGTCCCCAGTCTGAGACTACCTGTAGCAGCATCTAAGGTCAGGGAGTGAGGGGGAAAAAGATTTGCAAGCACATTGAAGTTATAAAATTAATTTTCCCTGGTCCTCTCAGTTATCTGTGTAACCTGTTTTCTACAGTTATTAAAATAATGATATTTTTTGCAGTTGACAGAGAAGGAATCTTGTAAATATTGAGCAAATAGGATTATGTGAAGATTTAAATAGCCATCTTTCAAGGCTCTTTGATTTTCAGTCTTCTTGTTTCAAAAGGTTTTCTCTCTGTTAAGCTCTGCTTCAGAAAAGCACTTAAGCACATACTTAAATCCATCAGTAGGAGGAAGATCCATAAGCCTGGATTTAACTAGATGCATATTTCTAAATCAAGGCATTAAGCTCTTTGCTCAACATGCAGAAAATTCCATCTTTTCAATCACAGTGCTGGTGTGCTTCCCTCCCAAAATGCACCACCAGATAGAAATATTAACTAACGAACAAGCTGTAGTTCAGTATCTTTGGTTCATGGAAAATAAGAATTTGGGATGTATAGCCAGATATAACAATCATTAGAGGGGTGGAGCACCTCTCCTAGGAGGAAAGGCTGAGAGAATTGGGATTGCTCAGCTTGGAAAAGAGAAGGTTTTGGAGTGATCTAATTGTGGCCTTCCACTATCTGAGAAGGGGCTACAAGAAAAGTGGAGATTGTTTACAAGAGCCTGGAGTGACAGGGCAAGGGGAATGTCTTCAAACAGAGGTTTAGATGGGATACTGGGAAGAAATTCCTCCCTTGGCAGGCCTTGGCACAGGGTGCCCAGAGAAGCTGTGGCTGCCCCATCCCTGGAAGTGTCCAAGGCCAGGTTGGATGGGGCTTGGAGCAACCTGGGCTGGTGGAAGGTGTCCTTGCCCATGGCAGGGGTGGGACTGGATGATCTGTAAGGTCCCTTCCAACCCAAATCCTTCATGGATTTTGTGAAGCGGATATTTGACGGTGGCAAGAGCAAGACATACTGCCTGGGGGCTGACCTTACTTTCACTGACTTGTGCTTATTGACACAGGACTTAGTGCCCACCATGGCCAGCTTGCTACTGAGATTAAAGGGTGTAGATTGCAGCACCCCAAATGCTTTGGGAGTCACCAGCAGTCTGGGACCAGTCTGGGTGAAGTTTTGATGTTATAACAGGATTAGTGGGAACTGGGAGCTGCTGTGACAACCTAATAAATTTTAGGTGCTGATTCTGCCCAGCGCCTGTCACAGATCACCCACCTCATGCCCGGACTCCTTGGAATGTCCTCAGCAGCGTCAGGCCATGAATCAGGTCCTGGCCCTTTCAATCTCGGATTTATTCAGTGTCTGTCTCAGTGTGGGGAAGATTTAGTGGTTCAGCTTATAGGATCTGGAATTTTGCCTATTCCAGTCTAGTAAGAAATAGTGTTGCTCTTCCTGTTTTATTCCTTGCCCCAGTTCTTACCCAAATGAACACATTAAATGGTGTTTCCAGATTTGTTTTACCAAATCTCATAGCATGGGTTAAAAACAAAAGGTGAGGAGAGATAGAAGCCCTTTATCACAGAATAGTTTGGGGTTGGAAGGGACCTTTGAGAATGTCTTGTTCCAATCAACCCTTTCAAGGGCAGGGATACCTTCCACTAAACTAAGTTGCTCAGTGTCCCATCCAACCCTTAAAAAGGCTTTTGGTTTTGCCTCTTTTTAAATAATATGTAATTAGTTTAACAAATTATTGTGAGCCTAAAATGACCAGATTATTTATATTTTGAAGTCGTTTCTGAAATGACAATTTACTCATGAAAGACTGATACCTTTTAAATGCTTCCCTGTAAAACATATTTTACTGTGGCACCTTATAAATATTAGAACAAAAGCCTTTGCAGAACAAACAGATCTGAAACCACAGAAATACCCGACAATGATTCATTTCTTGTCTCAGTCATTCAATGCATTATTAACTTCCCTGTGAGCAGGAGGAGAGGTACCATGTCTGTGCCCGAGGAGCAAAAGTGAAAATATTCCCAGAGCAGCACAGAGAGATGTGTTTTCCAGGTCCTGGTCTTGCCTCTATTTTCAAGGTGCCTAAAGGCAGAAATCTGAACGCATCTATATTCAAATCTGGCATTAGAGCCAACAATACCCCCTATCAGGTTTTCCTGTGAAGTTGCTTTCAGCCTGTGTTATAACTTTGCAGCTTTATTGGGTGTTTGCAATGAGAGCCCAAGAGGAGTCATCACAAAGCCCCACTAGCCTGGAAGTGGAACAGCAGGGCAGTAAGATATTTATTTTTTCATTATGAAAGGGAGAAATTGTTTCCAACAATCCAGTGTACACTCAACTCCTCTTATTTTTATTTTTTTTAATTGAGTACGGATCTCAAAAAACCAGCTGTGTGGCAGTTTAATGACACAATTTGCTTCTCCTTGTACTTTGATAGGATTAATTGGCATCTAAACAACATTTTTTTTTCCTGTTGCAGCCCTAAGCTCAGCTCATATAGAGCCAATTATATCTCTACATTTCAGTGTGCTAAAGCTCTTGGCACAGCAGCATCCTCATGGAGGTCAGCAATGGTAATAAGCTGTTCTTAAGGACTTTTTCCACTATTTGCATTTTGACAGTTATTGTGCATTGTATTTATACTGACAGGTGCTGTCAGCAGCCACAGATATTAAACCACCTGTGTCCTTATTTTGCCTGTGCTTGATTGGCATAGATTTGACATTGATGGGGACCTGTGTAACTAAAAACACAGTTATTTGTATTAGTACTAAATAAGCAGAGTATGCTTATAGTGCCACTTAAACCAGGCCTTGTTTTGCCTCAGTAGAAACACTGAGGAAACAAGTCCAGGAACACTTAGAGTGATTCTCTATTGCTCTGAATAATGCTCAGATTTGTAATGTGCAGAAAACATTTGATATTAGATTGGTTGGTGTTGATATGTGATAGAAATCAACCAAAGGTGATCTGTTAATGGGACTCTGATTTTCAAATTCTGTCAGAATGTTACCTCTGTGTTCTTGATCTCTGAAAGTATCCACAGTATAAGTTAGGCTGGGCTAGGACCAGGTGCTATGATACCTTCTGACCCTACAGGTCTCTAAAATGTGGTGTTGGTTCTGTTTCCTGTAAACTGTAGCAGCATTCTTAAGCAATTTAGAAGTTACAGTAAAGATCATGAGAAATAACCAATTTGAATGGTAATTTAAAGAAATCTTCATGTTTGGGTGAAGTGGAGATTTGGTAAGGCCGTCCTTCAGTTGCTGGGGAACTTGAAGGATATTCTGAAAAGCCAGTCCACAGTAATGGTCTGGTGAAGAAATAATTTATTTAGAGTGAGGATGTTCAGAGTGTGGGATGATCTGCTTTCTTGTTGTATGTGCCTTAATAATAAATTCCTCTTGAAGTGATCATCAATAATTATGCTAGATGTGAATTTTTCCACTCTTTAGTTATAAGATGCTACAGTTTCTTGCCAGATACCATGTTTAATTACAGACAAGTTAATTACTCCCCAGTCATGATTTACTGTGGCTACTGGCTGTTGTTTCCACTTGATTGCTGCCACATCTCAGAATGACAATGAAAAATTATGCTCCAAATTGGATGTGAAAGGAAAGAGAAATCCAGCTGAAAACTCAAAAACTGGAAGAGCATCATACCTTGGTAAACTTCAGAATGGAAAGGCTGGAGAAACATTGTACTCTCTATGCATCCCCACCCCATTCTAATGGGCAAAACTGCACTATTTACCAAACCCATGAATTCAGAGATGCTCCTTCATATTTGTCCACCCCCTGACCTGTTTATCTGGTATCAAGCTACTGCATTTTGTCATAAATTATGAATTCCCTGAAACAGAGTCTACATTTGTATCCATTCTTACCATGTCAGCATCAATCTCAAGTGTGGAGCCAGATATACAGCTACTCTTGTGCCTCTTCCAGCATAACCAGAATCCCAGTGTTGGACTTCCCTGCCTTGGGGAGCTGATAAAAATGCTTTGGGAAAAGCAAGGAAACAATGTTTGTGCTATGACTTGACTTACCATGGCTACTGGGGAGTTTGCAATGGTGGAATGGTCCACAGTTTGTGCTGAAATCCTGGCCTGTTCCCTCAGCTCTGTACCTGTTTCTGTGGCTCACCAGAGTCTGGTTTCTTGTAGTCTTTGGAGGGACATGAGGTCTTTCTCTTATATTCCTACGTGAGGGATCAGCATCAGACTCAATCTGTGTTAGAGTAAAAATTTGGAAAATGTGGACAGACATTTGTTGTGTCATCAAAACTTTGCAATTCCAAGAGATTTGTCCAGTGAGACTGTTTGGATACCAGTCTGCTTGACTTATTCTCTCCTCACTAGGTGTCTTGAGAATTATTTTGAAAACTTATTAATAAGAATGTCAGCTCCAGCCACCGCTGATGGTAACAATGACAAAAATGTGTCATAAAAAAAGCTGAAAACTTACTTCACCTTGAGATTCACAAGGACATTTATGCACACATTCCCTCTTCTGAAATAGTCTATGAATTTCATCTTCCAAATTTGTTCTTACTGCACACAAGCATTCATGGAGAAAACGTTTATACAATGCTTGGAACAACTTGAGCACATTTCAGTGTGGGAAGTTGGATCTCGTTAATCACTCCAACAATGAAGCCAATTAGAGCAGTGCATCTTGTTAGGTATCTGCTAAGATCCTACTCAATGGCTCATTACTTGTAAGCAAGCAATCTGATATCGTTTAGAGTACCATGTGAAATAGTGAGATAGAAAAGCATATGGGAGAGCAAACTGTGCTATTACTAATTTTCATTTGCTGTTTGCTTTTCATACTATTGATAAAATAAGTTCAATCTAAAATAAAACTGTGTTTCATCTGTCCTATAGCACTCCTTCTGTCCAATAAACAGATGATGTGAATTCTCACTTTACTGTGTTTGGCTAAGTAGGTAGGATGTCAGGATTCAAGAGCCTCATCTGATTGCCTAACAGTGCTCACTCCCTAAATTAATTCAGTTATTTCATAGTCATTAAAGAGAGAGATGGGCATCTGTGAATGCACTGACACCCTTAGGACTCCTGTCTGCCTCCTTGCTCGGGGAAGGAGTGTGAGTGATGGAGGTGATTGCGTGTTAGCTTGAACAAGAGTGGGGTTTCATTCCCGTGCGGGCACAAATGGGTCATTTAATTTGTACAGTGTCAGGCCCTGGGGGATTGCTGCCTTGTTTGCTCAGGCAGGGCTGAGCAGGCGAACGGCACTGTCTTGTTTGGTGGTTATTGCTGCCTAATGACTCTGCAGGGATCTCCCAGTTATTAAACCCCTTTGTTTCCCTTTATCACAGTCAGCCTCAATGCCCCTCTGCCCAGATAGTCCTTTTGCTCCACTGGATTTGGCTGTGATTTCCAAACAGCTGACTGGTGGATAGGCAGGTCCTGAGCTTTCCTAAAGGAGAAGGCAGAGCATGGGGTTCCCAGGGAAGGAGCTGCTGTCTCTACAGCTGCAATGGTGACCTGCAGGGACAGTGCACTGGGAGGCCAATTAACAAGTGGAAACTTAAAGCCTTCTTGAGATTTGCCTCCTATGTAGTGCCTTTGTTTTCCAGGTATTAAGAGATGGAGCTCAGTCAATGCCCTGGCGTTTGAGCTGTAATTATCCCAGGAGCGCCGTGATTAGGGCGCAGTGTTCACTCCCATTACTGTAAAATAACACACTCCTCTGCCTTGCTTTAAAAAGGGTAGCGATGCTTTAAAATGAATGGCTGCTAACAGGAGTAATCCTATAATCAGGATAATGTTTTATACACAAGACTATTTTTGTACAATGCCACTATAGTAAATGAGCCTATTCTGATAACATTGAACAAGTACCACAATTTTCCAGGTGGGCAACTTTGATTAGACATTGGTCTTTTTCTTTGGGAACTGAAGGTCCTGCTAAACAACATACTGTGCTAAATTATTTAGCACATTGAATTTAAAATAAGATAATTCCTCTTTGTAAATACTTGTCTTTCCTCTGTAAGTCCAGAAAGGTGATTTTTAAATTTTTTTTTCTCCCTCAAAGCAGGGTTATAAATACCTAAACACCTAAGTACTCTGTCAAAATACTGCCTTCTCCAGCACTGTAAAATTGAGAACATTGCAAGTTTTGAAGATTTATCTTGGGTGTAAACATATATGGCTAGTGTCATTTTTTCCACCTTTTTTATTCAATTTAAGTCACTGCGTTTTTTCAGTTTTGGAGCAAAACCAGCTCAGAGGTGGATATTTTGACCTGAAAGCCATGAGATGTGTTGGTTCTAGTACTGTTTTCCTTGACTGTGCTCATGGTAGAAAAGCTGGGTTGCTGGCTATGACTCACATCTGGAGCAGACTCCTCCACCCTCTGGTATGAACTAGTTGTCTGGTGAGATGGAGCATCCACGTGCAGCTTGTCCAATATCCACAAACTCAGCCAAACTCGTAAGGGATTTAAATTCAAGATCTGTCTCCTGATTTTGGCTCAAGTCTGCTTGGCGAGCCACAGCTTTTAAAAGAAAAGTAGAAGATTCATGGTCTGGAGATGCGATGATGAAGAGTTGGTTGCTCAGCAGAGTGCAGGGAAATCAGAGGGCAACGTATAGGAATACATATTTTTTCAGTTAATGTTTGAAAATAACTTTGCATTTTCTTTAGCAGCCATAATCATGTTATATAAAATATTAATTATTTGTTAAAACTGCTTGCAGCAGTAAATTGTAGGGATTAGGAATGAGCAGAATTCTGGCCGCAGAGTCGAGTGCAGCGACAGGTAAACTGAGAGCAGGGAGACCTGCCAGAGCTGAGCATCACCTGCAGTGGGGCAACACCAGCTGCTTCCCACAGCTCTGCATTGCACAGATTCAGCAGGATAATGTGCATTTTGTGGCCCTGTGGGAATCCATTCCCACTGCTCTGGACTCACTCATTGCATGTGTTAGTATTGCATCTTAATATCCATGCACAGAGCTTGCCTGTGTGTGCTCTCTCCACTTTAATTACAGATACACTCCAGCTCACATTCATCATCTTAGTTCCCTCCAAGGTGTTTTGCTGCTCTTTCTTTGTGTATTGTGAGTATCATTCTTATGGTTCAATCTGTAAGATTTTGCTTCCTGAATTAGCATCTGAATTTGACATTTTCTTGATAATAAATAGGTTGTGCTATGATGAAAGTACCCAGGAAGGCTACATTACATTCTCTGGCAATTTATTTTAAAGACATGTGAAGTGTGTCCTTCCCAGGCAGAGCTGATGCTACTCCATATAGCACATCTCAGGGCTTTTAAATCCTCAGGGAAATTATCTTTTAAATTACTTAAGGGGCGAAAAATAAAAAGGCAGCAGGGCTTGACACCGAGGATTAACTGCTCCTACATAAGTTAATTTGGTTCAAAGATGTGATACTTGCTGGATATTGATTTGGATATTTTAGTTCTGTGACTCCTAAATTATAGGCAAACTTAGCACATTATGAAGATACTTGACTGGATATTAAAATTTTTTAAAAGTACCTATGAAATAATTGCTAAAGTCATAATTGCTCTGATATTCTGAAGTTTCAAAGCATTTCAAAACCAGAGAGTGATAGGGTAGAAGTGGGAAATAAATCCATTTCTAGAAAGACCAGCATAATTTACTAAAGCAAACAAACAAATCCCACAGTTGGGGGACACCATCTGTGACTTTGTTATTTGTCTCCTTTGTTACACTGAGTTTCCTACCACTGATTCCAAAGAGACAAGGGCATATTTGGCATGTGGGAAGTTTAAATCTGTGGGATATTCAGCTGTAGGGAAGTAAAATAAAAGACTTGCATCTCTTGTAGAAACATTATTAGTAATTCTCAATACATTCTTTTTTCATTAAAGGAACTTTTTTTAACTTGCTGTTCAGTGGAAAGAGCGCACATTTCCAACAGATAAATAGACATTGGGAATGAGTAGTATATTGGCAAAGTGCAAATAGTTCCATGAAAATGCCTCTTGATAATGTTAAATAGGGACTGACAAGGCAAAACCACGAGTCTGCTGCAAAATGTGTTCACGTCTCACATCCAGTCTAGAATTTTCTCTGGCTGGCAAAATTGTTTTAGTGAAAACAAAACCCAAAAAACCAACCAACCAAAAAAATCCTATAAAAACCACTCAAAAAGAACAGAAAACCTAAACATACACCAGAGGAAAAAAACCAAACCGACAAAACCAACAAACCTAAACCCAAACAAACAAACAAACCCATAAATCACAAAAGAAATAAACCTTGGGTTCTGTTATTATGTTCTGTTGTACATCCAGGGGGTGGCGGAGCCTTTGAGCAATGGGACCTCCCACAGGCACCGATGCCAGGGGCAGTTTGGCATCTCCAAGCTGCTGGTTGCGGGGTGCAGTGGGTTCACCAGCTCAGCTGGCACTGCCCCAGCTGTGGGATCTGTACCATCATGACTTTGATGTCCTGCCGAGGCACATCTGGGTTGTCTGGGTGTCCTGCTGGCCTCAGGCAGGGCCAGCAAAGAGGGGCTCTGTGACCTGGCTGGTGCAGGGCGTTCAGGGGTTGCCCTCTGAGCAGGATGCTGCTGCTGGCACAGGGAGCGTCCAGCCAGGAGGGGCTCCAGGAAGGGCGGGGAGCTCTCAGGGAGTCCCAGAGCTCTGCGCCTCTTATCTCCTCCCTTTGCACTGATCCTGCTGCTGTCACAGTGCCTGGGGAAGTGCAGCCTATCTAATTAACAGGGACAGAGACCACTCTGAGAGGGATGTTTGGAATGAGTGGAGATTTGCAGCACAGGTTCCAAGGCAAATAGAGATGTTTTCCCACAGCAGCAGAGCCTGGCAATCCGAGGCTCTCTGTGGTTCTTGGTCTGGGTGTAGTTGCCATCACTTCCTCCTGCCCGTTATCTTTGTCCCTCCCACTGCAGTTCTCCTAAACCGAACAGTTGTAGCCGGTTTAATTTAGAAGGAATCCTTTGATCATTTTTTCTCTGTGCTTCAAGAGGGTAGAGCTTATGGTTTCCTTGTGCAGAGATTTCACGTTTCAGACTACTTTTCTACTTTGTTTTAATTGTCATGTGCATAAATTACGGCTGATCTGCTTTCATTTGCACATCCTTGCCCTGGAGTTATGTAGTCTCCTCCTGACGTTTGTTGTTGCTTCATTTTGAAACACTTGTCACTTCCCCAAGAATTATTTCCCTGTGTCTCAGGGGTATTTTTTGACTTCCCTGTGGAATTAAAGCAGTTTATTTTAATTTTCTTTCTTTCCTTTCCTTTTTTTTTTTTTTTTTTAATAATGAGAAAAACTATTTTTCTCCTTAGTGTCATTATATTTCTTTTGCTGAAATGATGATATCATTATAATTCCCTTCCATTAAGTCATGAGGGCTTGCCAGATATTCTGGGTGATGTACAGATTGTAAATTAATAGAATAGTGCTAAGAAATTTCTTCTTTCAATTCGCTCCTTCAATTCCACAGTAGTATGTGAGTAATTGTCAAAGATTCAGGAACTTTTCTAGATGCAGTGTCTTTATTTCTGTCACTTTTAAACATGCCACTACTGCAAGAGAATGTTACAAGGAGATCCTGTTCCATAACAGATGTTCTGGAATTGTCAGTTGACATAGTTTCTAAAAGGAAATTTAAACCAAAAAATACTCCAATCCATAACACAGAAAAATCATTAATCGTTCTCAATTACTAAGAAAACTGACAAGTTTTTACTGCTTTTTTTTTACTATCTTTTTAAGCCCCGTTGGTCTTTCCAGTCTATTGCAAACAGAGGTATGTAAAAGATGGTAAAACTTCAAATAAGCTCTTTAAGTGGATGCCACCTCTCCAGCATAGCATATCTTGCACTGTAGCACTTTAAGCAGTACCCTGAATTCTAATTCTGAGAAACTGAAATCTTCTTCCAGAATTGGATTTAGTGCAGAGTGAAGGGGAACCTGGAGGCACTTGAGCATTTTAACTCTGACCTCTGCTCGGGTTGTCAGGGTTTGGAGTCTTTGGAGGGATGGTCTGGGCTCTTTTCTCCCACAAAGGAGATGGGAAGATAAAATAATAGTTGGTATCAGCCAGGGTAGTCAATGCACAGTTCAACACCATACACCAAACTGTTGAAAATAGTGTATTTTTATCTATAGATTCAAATTTAGTATTAGTCCAATATTTTAATTAAGTAAAAATCAGATTCTCCTTGCAATTTAATAATTAAGTATGAATCAAATGATCTGAGGCTGCATTTTTCACCTCTGTTTTATGCTTAATTCTCACCAGGAAATATTTATTCATTTTCTCACTTACTTTCTTCTCCTTTAGGGTCTTAATTGCGTAATTGTTGCTGTAACTCCTGATTCATCCCAAAGTCTTGTGGGTGTTGTGAGTTTCTCACCCTTTCAGGCCCTCGAGGATCCTTTCTCCCCACCCAGAGCAGGCACACATCAGCATTTCCTTTCTGTTGTCTGTGCAGTCAAATACTTTGAGACAGACATTCCCTTTTTAATAATTCTTTTATTGTATTCTATTATTTTCTCATTAGAATGATGAGCCTCTGCTGTAATTGATACTTTGCCCACTCAGGCTGGTTTGAGTAAGTGCCCCTTTGTTGCCTCACTAAAGGTGTGTTGGAGTGTTCCCTGAAATAGCTCAATGGCTTTGGATTCTTTTTTCTTTTCTTCCCTACAATCCTATTCAAGTTTGTAGTTTCTTGTACTCTCTTCAATAATTACATCTTCATCTACCAATCTTTCATTAAAGAAGCTCAAATCAGTGGGATGCTGCCAGGAAATTCAGCAGGTTTCTCTATTTTTGTCTATTCCCAGTTTTGTGTGTTCTGTATAAATTTTCTTTCAAGGAAGAGGGTGTGACAGAGCCTTTCTCAGTGCTTTAGAGTGGCCATTTTCCCCCCTCAAATGTGAGGCCCTTGACATTTTTATTCCCTTGGAGAAGGAAAATTAGATTGTTCAGAGCATGAAACTCCACTCTTGAGCACCCAATAGCCTGTTTTACATCATTTATCTTAAAAACAGAACTTCCAAATCAACCTTCAGGTTGGCAACTTTGTCCTCTAATAATTTAATGATTTTAGTTTTGATTGCTGCTTGGCAAACTATCAGTCATCAGTTCCAGAGAAAGACAGAAAATCCCCATTGCCTTCACCACATTGTGGGCTGAGGAGAGATGCTTTAAGGTGCAGGATACCTGGAAACCTCTGGTGGTTTTGCAGGCTCGTGTGATTATACACTGAAACGTCCTGTTGACCTGGCCAAACCTCCTGCAGTGTCAGCAGCATTCTGAGGAAAAGCTAAATTAGTTCTGAAGGACTTCTACAGGTCTCCATGACTGGTGGATACAGGAGGTTAAAATTGCTGAGTGTATTCCTGCTTTTTAATACTTATATATTTATTTTTTTTTAAATAGTTATACTTTGGATTTACCCATCAGTAAAAAAAAAAAGTAAAACAAACAAAACCAACAACTGTATGTAAGTACTTGTTTTCCAGTTCTTAATATTTCTTAAATAATGAATCTGTGATTTCAGCTTCCCAGAGAGAGGGAAGTGCATGCAAATTTTCTGCCATTAAATTTGAGGACCCAAATATTCTTATCATATATTGGGGTCACTGAAATACCCAAGAGAGAACTGTGGGAAGGAGAAGCTGAATAGAGTAATTACCATTCTCTGAGAAGGTGAAGCACTTGACAATGTCTTCTCCTTTATTAATAGAATCCCCCTTGCCTTGTATAGGAAAATGCAAAATTCCAATGTAGTAGAAAAGCACTGACACCACTGATAACACTGCCTGTAAAATTTAAATATACTGTGAATGGCTTTAAATTAACAGCTCTTGGAACCTGCTTTGTAAAACTCACTCATGCCTGACTTAATTTTTTTACGTCCCTGTTGCACATACAGAGCTGAAATTGTACATGTGAAGAACACTCCTAGTGGAAAAATGAGTGATTGTGCGAGTTGAACAGATAAAATATCAGTGGTTAAACACTGTAATCAGGACAGTAATGTGTTGGAAAGCTGTGGAGAGGTTGTTGTTTTGCATTTTGTTGGAATGCTTTCCCATGAGAGCAGCAGAAGGGCTGTCTGGGACGGGCAGGATGTGCCAGGCATTGATTAGGGACGTTTCTCATTAATGCAGCTCCACTCACACGGAGCAGGGAATATCCTTAGGATGCAAATTGAACAATCAAGGCAGGTAAATAGATATTTAACCTAACAAGGAACGGGACTACTCCTCTAGCAAGGTCAGGAGTCCTTGTACTGAGCAATTATCTATGGACAATCTCTTAAACCTCATTTAATTAGGATATGACCCAGCCTGTGTCTTGGAGGAAACATTTTCCTTTCTGCTTCCTGAACAAGACTATGTGGCCCCAGAGGATTCTTAGATGCTTAACAAAAATAATTCTGTCCATTCTTGACCAAAGTTTGATGGAAAGAGTTGCATAAGTATCAATGGGGCCTTCTTCAAATGGCAGGGTTTTTTCACAATACAGATTGGAACTGATAAAGAGACTCAATATTTTTGGAGGTCAGAGCTGCCCACCATATTGAATATAAGTTTGTTTAAATCGAACAGCATTTTCATTTTGCTTTATGCACCGAAAATTTTGTAAAACTTATTGACTGCCTCTTTCACTCTGCAGAAGCAGCTGGAAAGGAAACGTGATAAAAACTTTCCTTTTTCTTGAAAGGAAACATGTGATAAAAACTTGCATATGCTCTCAATAGGATTAACATTCCAAAATCTTGTGAATGCTCTTCTCTCAAGGATGGATTTGAGTGGGAAAGAGGAATAATTTTCTCTGGGTTTTGGTTTTTTTGGGGGGAGGGAATATGTGTGAAGCAGGTGTAAAATGCAGACACACAGCATTTTCATGGTTTTTTCCGGTCACACACTGTCAGATGTAAATCTCTGCCAGGCAGGGAAGGGTCAGGCCCCTTGGGAAGGCAGGTGCTGACAGTGGGCAGGCAGTGAGGAAGGAACACCTGGCTGGATGGCTCTGCTGGCCACAGGGTCTCCAAGGGTCTTGTTAGTTCTTTGGAAGGAGGTAACTTTCCACCATCTCCCGCTCTCCATTGGCAGCTCCAATCTCTCTGTCTCTCTCTAGGGTTTGACTTCCAAAATGGCTAAATTGGGTACTGTGGAGATTATTCCACCAACACACTGTCTGTCTGGATGTCAAGGACACACTTTCATTCTCAGTAAAGTCCTACATATACTGATTATCTCTTTGGAGAATCCAAAGAATGTTAACAGGGCCCACCTTCTGAGAGACAGGGAAATAATTTTCCCTTTTCTCTTTTTTGTGGTATAGTTTTCATATAATAGCCATAATCTTTATTGCTCTGTGGTCTGTAGTTCTTGCCATAAATGGCCATCAGGATTGATTAAATGCCTGAGCTTCAGTGTGCCTCCCATAAATGGTTATCAGGATTGATTAAATGCCTCAGCTTCAATATTTAATCAAATTCAATCAAAACCAGACGTTGATTGCTGGATACTACAAAATCATGAGATTATTCCTTAAATGTGATGCACTAAGGGTTTTCTTGCTGCCCTCAGAATCTCACTGCCTCAAGGGAGCTTGTAGGAAGAGTTTTTCATTATAGTCTTGTTCTTTACATTTAGATAATAAGTATGGAACCAGTTGGAAAAAGTCCTACACTAAGCATTTATTGCACTACTGAAATTTGGAACAAGGGATATCACACAAAAAAATTTAGATGAGATAATATCAGTTGCCTGAATTAAAGAGAGAAAAAAAAAGATGTTATTTATAAATGTATGTTTGGGTTTGTTTTTTTAATCCACGTGTCACTGCCAAGAAATAAAGACTGCATTGATTTTTACAAGAATTGCTTTGTGTAGTTGATGTTGCCACATGAATAAATTACTAAGTATTCATTCCTTATTTAGATTCCACTGTATTACAAATGAATTCTTAACTCATAATTTGCACTTTCTGCAAGTACCTTGTGGCTGAGCATCAAAATGTATTCAGCAAATCCTCCAGGCTAATTGATAAACAAGGAAAGCTAAGTGTAGTTTATATGAACATAATTAGGATGGAAGGAGAACCCTGATCCCTGAGTTAGGGGGGAAATAGAGAAGTAGAGGTTTAGCATATGGGTGTTATTGGTGATGCAATAAAGACCATACAGGTGTAGGAGGTGATACCTGATAACTATGGGATAATGGAAAAATTAATACAAAGAAAACTCTAAGTGAACACATGAAACAATAGTATGAATTGCTTAATACTAAATTAGCAGATTTCTGGATTAAATCTTAAAATAACAGTGTACATTGTGAGATTGGAAGGGTGTGTGTTTAAATTGTAGGAGTAGGAATCAGTATGGTTTGTACTCTCAAACTGAAACTGGAATATCCCAGCAAGACCCCAAGGATTGAAGTTGTAAATGACAGAACAGTTCAAATACCTTGGTATTTGTGCAGATCTAATCTCAGCTAATAACCATCCCCCATTTAGGGAATTGCTAAATTCAAACAAAAGTCATCCTGATTAACTGACGCTCTGTTGTAGCGGAGCTGAGATAAAGAGTGGAGAAAAATGAAGAGTCACGTCAGCTTAAAGAAAAAAAGGAGATGAAAAACACACTGCAAGATGTTTCTTTCAGGGAGAAATGCAAATTTTTCAACTTCTTCCAGGGGCAATGGGCAAACAGTCCTCTGGACTTCCTTCTTGTAAGGAAGGCCTTACCCCAGGTGAGCATGAGAATCCCACAAACAAAAAAAAAAAGGTAGAGAATTAAATGTTTTAACTTAATCTGCGTGCCAAGTCAGTGTTGGAGCCAGGATTGATGTTTTGCATTTACAACCAAACTATGCTCCCACAGCTCATGTACAAACCCCACAGACTGAGCAGCTGTTCCTAAGGCAATTCCTTCCCCATCTCATGCCATGATACACTGCATTTGTTAAGGTTCGGGCAAGCACTGAGTCCATCAGTTCTCTGTGAGCACTGGGTAGAAGATAAACTGAAGGTCACATTCTTCCTTCCCCATCGTCCCATTTGCAGTGGCCTGGCTGTGTGTACCTGGGTCCTAAAAACAGAAATACACCTTGCTAGTTGAGTGGGACTGCAGTTCTTTTCCAGTTACCACCTACAGCATCACCTGACTCTGAGCCCTCTCTCTTGTATTTTCTGTAATCACAATGGTAAGGGTGTCTGATAAATATAGCAAAAGTATAATTTAGAGTTAGGAGAGATTGCTCTTTGCAGTGGTTTGTGATGGTCTTTCCTCCTTGAAATATTTTGTATCATAAACTGATTTGTGCCTGATGCAGAATTCCAGAAGAGAAGTAGTTTTTAACACCTTTACTAAAGCAATTTCCTGTTGAGGAGGCACCATAAATGCTCTTAGGAGTATTCTTCTTCTTTTAAGTTTATGGGCTATGTTAAGCAATGCAGTCACTGTTTATTCCGAGCATTAATTGTGTATTCTTTGGGCAGGCCTTCATTTTATTCTTTTTGTGTGAAAACCAGAGGGTTTCTGGTATTGTAATCTAGGAGAAAATAGAACTGTAAAGTACATTTGTAATGTGCTTTTCTATACCAAGTTCTTACTAGGTAACAAGGGCAGCTTGTTTTCCTGAAAAATGAATTGAAGGAATATAAAAGCATCCTTTGGTTGACTATACCTCACCAAAGTGGAACTGCTTTTCAAGTGCTTGTCTGGTTTTAAGCACAGGTGGCATTGAAGGCTTTGTGTTAATATAACTGTTTTAAGCCATTACTGAGCTTTCCCCAGACCTGTTGGCAGGTAGGTGAGTGTGTGAGGTAAACACATAAGTCATGTTCTCTCTGCAGTGTTTCTTAAGTAAGAAACCCCACAAACATTATTTAGAGGATATAATATATTATATTTATCAATATATGGTTAGAGCCAATCCAGGGAGCAGGAGGAAAATGGAGTTCAACAGCCTCTTTTTATTAGTCTGAAGTTCTCCAATATATTTTTATTAATCCAATGTCAGAGAGTGGTGTTGGAAGGCAGAGCTGTAAATCCTGAATTTCCCCGGGCAGAACCACGTCTGGCTGTGCCAGAACACCCTGGGCCTCACCAAGGGTCTAAAATCCCCCAGCCCTGAAATAGCTGGGGCATTGCAGCACTGCCCAGATTATATTCATGTTTTTAAATACTGATAAAAAGTATCTATATCATTATGAAAGTTTGTGCTAAAAAAAATATATGAATAGTTTTTCAGCCATAAATGTGGCTTATTAGTGTTTAGTTTAAGATGGGGTTTACTTGATTTCATTGCTTTGCTGCTGTCAAAATCCAGAAGTTAATTAGGTGGAGCCCACTGGGGTTTCCAAGGGAAACACTACAAATAAAGTGAATTAGCACAAATCGTTGACTAGTTTTGCTTAGCAAACAAGGCTAATCTCTCTATGTTTATTAGTAAAAAACCCAAGCAAGCGAACAACAACAACAAAAAAGATATACTTAGTTCAAAGACGTGCAGCATCATTCAGCGAGACCTTTCAAAATTCCAGAGACAAACCATGAGCCTGAAGGTATTCTAAAGTGGAGAAAGCCTATTTCCACATCATGTGATCATGTAGAGATAATTTGCTTTACTATTACACTTCCTTATGACAATTCTGTTACATTTAGGGGCCTGTTTAATAACACTCATCTGTCTGATGCTCAACTGGGCATGACACAGCTCGTCCTGAAAAACTGAAATGCTGCAGTGCAGTTTGCCCTCAGTGCTTGGAAAACTCCAAGCAGCAGGAACAGGTCCTCTTTCCTGTGACTTCACTGGGCAGCAGGAGTACTTTGTGTAAACATACCAAGGCAAAGAAAAGACTTGGTATGTGGAGAAGTGCAGTTACCTCTAGAAAGTAGGAGAATCCTTCTATCCTGGAGAACAGTTGCCTCTTGCTTGTCTACAGTTAATGGGGTGAAGTGTCACTGATGTCTTCTGTCACTGTGGTGAGCTGTGAGGAGTGTGTAGTCTCCCTTTATGGCTGGAAAACGATGAAAGAGAAAAAAAATTATTTAATAAAAATTTAACTTTCGCAGCCTGGGAAAGAGCTGAGCAAGGAACCATTCTTGAGTTCCTAAATTTTATGTCAAAAATGTGCTTTTGGTGTTTGATGTTGGCAATGAAAGCATCAACACTAGAAATAGTCTGGATTGTCCCCTCACTGTTTTCTTACCCAAACATGATGTGGAATTCCTTTTCTCCCCCATTCCTTCCTTTATCCAGGTTTTCTGCCCTCCCTCTTGGAAAGCATTCTCCCTTAAATGAGGGAAATCAGGCAGCCTCTTCTCCTTGCTTGGTGTGAACTGCCTTCCCTGTAGGTCTCCTCGAGCACAGTCATAGGTAGACCTTTAGGGCTGAAAGTAAAAGGAATAATTTATATTTCCAAAGCTGGAAGAGTCCCTGGTGAAACTCCTTCCCTTTTCCTTCCCATCCTTTTTTTTACCACTTCTATAGAAAAGCAGATGTGAATGCCTGGGGACAAAGTGGTGCCTCAGCAGCTCCGGAGGAGAGGTCAGGGCAGCATCCCATCCCATCCCATCCCATCCCATCCCATTCCTGCCTGGTGGGAAGGTGTCCAGAAAGAGTGACACAAGAGGACTCTGCCTGGCAAGGGCCAATTTGAACCACTTCAGTCACTGCATTTTATCATGGGTTTTTGCATCCTCATTTAAACTTTGCAGCACTGGAGGCATTTCTCAAGCTCTGTAAATAATGTCATTTCTCTGAGGAGTGAATCAAGGTATGACTGATTTGACTGTATTTTCCTATGACTGAATCTTGGCTATATGGAGAAAACCCCAGATAAATCAGTTAAGTTTCCTCTGTTTTCCTCCTTTTCTTCTCACTAATGAGAGGAGCTGTAGGGAAGAGAAGAGTTCCCTTAGTAAATGGTAATTTTCTAGCTAACAGTCACACCAAAGTCCCTGGTGTGAAGTGCTGGGAGAAAAAAGTCCTGAGACAAAAGTGAAAAAATAATAATAGCAGAAATTAGCTCTATTTTGCTCGATAACTTACCACTAGGATTTAGGATCTATAGTTTGTGTCTTAAAAAAATATCAAACAAGTAATTATGAGTATCTTGAGTCCCCACTGAAAAGAATAAAAGCTGCCACAGGACTGCTCCTGCCAGAGTTTTCCCAGGCAATGGAAAGGAAAATAAACCTGAACCTTTTGGACAAGTACAGAACCAAAGCTTGAGATCACACTGCTTTAAGTAACCACTTTAATCTCCAGACAGCTTTAGTGGGGTAAATATTTAGCCTGTTCTCTCTGTGAGCTATTGAATTTTCGGATTTTTGCTTCTTCCCTGAAGCATCATCAGTTTGGAATTCACCCAGTAAAGCAAGAAACATCCTTCTGAGTGAGTCTGGAGGATTTCCCAGTTCACACTTAATAAATTATGGCAAATGGCGTAAAAAAGGGATCAGACACAGCAAGTTTCATGAGTAATGTTTCTACACTGAATCATCTGCATATGATTGCAGAGGTGTTTTTATTTTCACTGATAACAATCTGTAATCTATGAAGTTTTTTTTCCACTCACTATTTGCAGCTGACTTTAGCATGTTAATATGACTTAAGATGATGGAGGTTAAAGACAACATAATGCTGCTTGTACTTGTATAATAGTTGTTTTATATCAAGGTATAAAACGACCTGACTCCACAGTCTTGAAATTGGTACCTTAAACTTAATAACCAAGGGCTGAATTTCCTTTCTTTGGCTGAAATGTCACCTTCAGAGCCTCACACATAGGCTTATTTCTACCCTTAAAATTCTAGAATCAAATATTACTCTCGCTTTTCCATCACCTTGCCTTTAAATTCACACATGTGCATTAAAGTGTTAGAAATTCAGTGCCAATTCCTCCTTCTGGGATGCACTGAATGGTGATATTCAGTTAGTGTACCTTGATGTCAGTCTGACTTTGGGGGACTCTGCTCCCTCTCCGTGCTCTGAATGCCCAACTGAGCCATTACCGGTGGATCTGAGCAGGAATTCTGCCTCCCAAGCCTGGGAGCCACTGGGCCTTTCTCAGCAGATCTATAATACATGATGCAAGTTGCTGCAGTGTTTTTCCCCTTCCTTTTTGTCAATACCTTTCATCCTTCTGCCCAGATTTCTGCAGCACAAATACCTATGAAAATCTTGTGTAGAGCATTCAGTGATTCCTAATGAACGGGTTATTTTTAATGCTGGTGTGGAGGTGCTATAATGAAAACACAGTTTGCATTCCTGTAAATAAAAGACCAGTTATAATGGAATTTTGACTGTTGGGCAAATGTGGTTTCAGACTTAGCCTGCTGTGAGCAGCTAATTAGAGTCCAGAAACCATATTAATTATTTATTGACTATTCTTTGAGCAAATCATAGCATTTTAACAGCAGCTCACGCTTCTAGAGCACACTGAGTGATTTTATCCCTTTAATGATAGATTCCAGATTCTGCCTTGCAAAAGATGACACAATCTTTTCTGAATAAACATCAATTTTTATATGCTTCAAGGAAGCAAAATTAAATATCTTTCAACAAAATATTAATTGCCATCTTTATGCAGGCACAGACCTGGTGGCTGTCAGGCTTGTTCTGGTAATTCTATAGAAGGTTTCATTGGAGTTTCTTGGGCCTGGGTTAGAAAGGTGATGGATAAAAGAGGATAATTCACTTGCTCATGTCCTGACTTGGAGCAGAAAGTGGCTGTCATTTCAACAAGTTAGCACCAAAAATGACAAAATTGACTCAGATTTTTGTAAAATTTGAAGTCTGTGCATATTTCAGGACAAAACACTGCCTAAGGAAGAATTGCCTGGAAAATAACATCAAGGTTTTCAGTCTACACGTGCAATGCCTGAAAAAAATAATCTCATTCCTGTCTAGAAAGAAGAAAAGCCCTTAAGGATGTGTACATCTTACTCATTAAAGTAAATAGGACTAGCTAATATCCAGGTGCAGCACAGCCTTAATTCTGGCCCCATCTTATACACTGGAATCAATCGCATTTCAGGTAGTAATGGGACTACTCAGGATGCATTTTCAAGCACACAGTGATGTGCCTGCCAAAGCAGGACATGATGAGGAACTGTTCTGCTTGCTCAAATGCTTGTGAGTTGGGCATCTGTCTCTCCTCAAGCTGACAAAGCTTTTGTTCATTAAAAAAAAAAAGATTATTCAGTAATGAAATGTAAATTTTTCTGAATTTTGGAATGGATTTGCAGTCCAAAGGTGGTAATAAGATAAATTAAAGTGTGAACTTTAAGTATTAGCCATTCCTGATCCAGCTTGAATAGTGTAGGCCTGGAAATTCAGCTTAATTCTTTTGAGAATTGATGCTGAAACACATGTCATTTAGTCTAAAAGATTTTTTGGGCAGACTGGGAAGTTTCCTAAACATAATTACAAATCCAGTTCACCTGGAGTGAATCAGCTCTGCTCTGGGGTGATGAATTCTTATTGAGGCTCACAGAGTTTGTAAACATACCCGGGTGGCAGATGTGTGGAAGTATTTATTGCCCTGGCCTGATCCCCAGAAAACAGAGTTCTTCAGTCTTTGCCTGTTTCCTTAGGAGTTCAAAAAAAATTTTTAAGCTCTTCATGTATCTGGTTCAGTCCTGAGTGCTGGTCAGCTTTGCACATAGAGGGAATTCTTGGGTTTATTTTGGACCAGATTATGGTAGAGAAAACAGAGTTTTGATGAGTTGTTGTGTGTGTTCCTCATCCTCTTGATGCCCTGGAGAGAGGAAAAGCCGAGAGGCTCCTGAAAGTCACAGCAAATCTGGTGGATGTCTCTGGAACCTTCAGCCTGGGATGTGATTCATGGGCCCAGCTCAGAGCACACACTCCTGTCTGTGCTCCAAGAGACAACTGAGTGTTGCTCTTGTTCTTTCACACCTACGTCTTCTGTCTCTGCCAAGATATGTTGCCTTCATTTCTGCCCTTATTTAGCATGCTGTCCACCTACTATCTGCATTTCCATTATGTATTTTAAATGAGCAATAAAATAACCATTTACATAATGAATACACTTATATTGATATTACGTTATATAATTTAGAGATGGCACTTAATTAGAACTTGTTTATAATTAGGTCTCTTGCTATGCCAGCTAGCTTTTATGTTATTTATAAAACTTGAGGAACACAGAAAAACATGAGTATGTGAATGTGAAAATAGTATTTGGCATTGCTTTTTGTAACCCTTTTGTGCCCATTTCCATTTATCCTGGGGTTCCTCTTTTACTGAATATTCATGGCAAACAGGCTATTTTCTTGTGAGGATATAATGCAGGGAATTTGCTGCTGTTACCAGTTTTAGTTTGGATTTCATTTTCTAGTGGTTTGAGATCAGTAGGAATGGGAGGAGAAGGGCTACGAAGATGCTGAAGGGTCTAGAGAATAAATCATATGAGGAGGAGCTGGGGGGGCTGAGTCTGGAGAAAAGGAAGCTCAGGGTGGGACCTTCTCGCTCCCTGCAACTCCCTGAAACAACTTGATGTGGTACTGAGTGCTGTGGTTTAGTTGACAAGGTGGTGATCTCTCAAAGGTTGGACTCAATGATTTTGGAGGTCTTATCCAACTTTGATGATTCTATGATTTGTTCTTTGAGTGCCCCATGTTTGGGGTATTTTGTTTTGCTTTTTTTGTTGTTGTTGTTGTTTTAATTGGTATGAATAAATGAAAGTAATGCAATCATTCCACCACTTTATCCCTTTTAAAATTTTAAGACTGAAATGTTCACATACTTCAAAGAGATTTGGGCATCCAAGTATCTTCTAAGTCTCTTTGACAATCCAGTTGGTTAAGAAATCACTGATGGTCATCTGGTAAAATCTTCCTTGTGATGCAGCAAAATGGGTAGAGACTAAACTGCCATGGATGAATAGGGATAGTATTCAAATTAAGATTTTGGCTTTAGAGAAAATGGATAAATTTGAGTATTTCACAGGTTTAAGAAGTAACTGGAGACCTCTGAAGGAATTGGTTCACTGTCTTACAAAATCAAGTCTTTTTAAAACTCTGAAAATATACTTCCCAGATTAGTAAAAAAAACATTGCTTTCTCTATCACTGAGGGCAAACAACCCTTTTGTTTAGAGGGGAAAGTGTTTGGAGGTTTCACACATGAGCTGTTGCCAGTTTGTCCTCAGTTGGAGCAGGTCTGGCCCACTGAGTGTGGTTTCCATGGGAACCTGCTGACTTGGAGCATCTTTCTGTTCTGGCAGCAGCCTCAGAGGGTCTTGAACTACAGACTGGTGGGAAGAGCATTGGTTCTGCTAAATCAGGCAGTGGGGATGGTCCAACATTGAGAGCCTGAGAACTGCTGCGCTCCCTTGCCCAGGGACTGGGGTGTCTTGGGAGGATCCATCTGAGATGTGCATTTACACACAAAGTGATAAATATAACCAACAATGAGAAATAGAGCCCACCAGTGAGTTCACCCTTCAGGAGCTGTTAGCAATGAAAAATGGCATTTTGTTAAACTGGTTTGCACTGAGAAGGGGAGTTCTGTTTGCTTTGTCACCTGAGACTCCCTCCCTTGGGGGAAATGACAAGTCAGAAAACATATTTTGGAATTAATTGTGATCTGGCTATGTAATCCTTCTTTTAAAGTTTAATAAAGCAGGCTGAGCCCTCCAGGGTTCCCTTGGGAAAACTAAGACACAGCCACAGTGGAGTGTCTGTGACTTCCCTTCCAAAGCTCTGTTCCTACAGAGAGAGGCTGGAGGTGACCCAGCTTGGAGAGCAACCACCCACCTGCAGAGCATGTTGCAGAAAGGAGACGAAAACATTTGGAAAGGTCTGCTATCTGAAGTAATTTTAGGTTTAAAAATGACATTCCATGGAAGAATTTTTAGATCATTTCACAGTATGATCAATGGGCCTCCATGTTTTAAGAATGTCAAAACCCAGCAGATATTTATTAATGAATCAGTTCAGGATGAAACAACTGAAGCAGCAGGTTGCTCTAATTCCTAAAGAATTTTTCTTTAATTTTAATTCCAAGTAATTAATTGGCTTTTGGATTATCACAGTTTGTTTTCTGCTCCAATGCAGAGCTGTATTTCAGAAGAGGCTGTGCTCTGCTCCTCATATGCTACAGACTGTCCTTACTTTTTCTTTCATTATGCAATGTTTAGCTTATCTCTCATAGTACCTTAAATGCCTTTCTAGTTTTCAGCTTTTTTGTTTGTTTTTGATTGGAACAGGCTTTAAATGATCTATTTTTTCATTATTATTAATTTTCTACCTGGATAGGTCTTCAGACTGTCCTTTATTTCTGAACTGATTGCTTTCACAAATGTGCCTTCTTGAAAATGATACACATTTTTATTCCTTTCTCTTTTTTTTCCTCTAACCATATTGATGAAATAGAATAAGAAAGTAGAATAACAAAAGAATTCAAAGTATTTTTTGTTTTACTTTGGAGCACAGTATAAGAGAAGGGTTGACTGTAAGGGGCCTCTGGAGGTCTCCTTTCAAACCTCCTACTTAAGGACTACCAGGTCAGCTGGAGTTTTGTCTAACAAGTCTTGTAACCCTGCAAGGGTGGAAGGCATCCCTAGCAGACCTCTTAAGGCTACATACATATCTTGCTCACTCTGTTTAGAAGTCCAGTTCAGCTCTTTTTGAAGCATATAAATCCTAGTTGTTGATTCTGTGCTTGTTCTACATTCATCTTGTTCAAAGTCATTCACAGGGAAAAAATGGAAAGACTTGTTGTACACAAGTTCTCAGAGAAGTTTAGATGTCTCAGCATTGTAGCAGAAAGACATTTTTATCCTGTTCTTGAAGTGGACAGAAAAGATTCCTTCAGTGTAAACTGAAGATCTGAATTTTGCTTCTAAGGCTTAAGTTTGAATACAGATTCAATAGAAATCAACTTCTTTCTCTGTCTAAACATGCTCTAGAGAATTATGACCAAAATCCACAGCTAAGATATGCCTAACTTGGCAGCTTATTTATTGCTTTATTGATTAACATTCAGACACAGCAGCACTAGTGAAACACTCCCTTCAGTTTTCCATCTCTTTAGTCTTATTTTTCTCTCTGTGGATTACCCTGTGTGTAATCAGTAGAAAATGTCAATTGTTCTGATATCTGGTGTCTCAAAGAACAGAATCAAGATTTTAAGCTGCTTAAGTGTACTTCCAGCACATCTTTTCTATAATAACCAAACAAAGAAGAAAAACACAGGGGGGAAACTATCTTCTTATTCTTTTGGTTTATTTGAAAGATTTTTTTATTATTATTCACACAAAGTTGTATGTCATGTATGTAAGGCACTCTAAAGAGTCAAAGCATGAAAACAACTGCCAGATAAAAGTGCTGTTTTGAACAGACTGTAAAGTTCGGATTTGGTGCAGAAGCTTTACAGGTCTCTTAGAGACAGTACGAGTAAGAAACTGTGTGGGACATGTTCTCCATAGGAATGATTTGGAAGAACAGAAGGCATTTGGTTAATCACACTCTCTCCCTTGTGTGTAGCAGTCCAGGAGGAGTTTCATGGGTGAATGTAGGTGAGAAAGACAAATTCAGCTCTTTTGAGAAGTTTGTAAGAAAAGTGCAAACAGAACAGGTTGGACATGTGAGATAGAACTGTCATTTTTGGTCTTTTCTCAGTAGCACCATAATGCATTGAATTATATGTAGATATCACATAGATATATGTATCTATGTAAAAAAAAAAAATATAAACTTGAAATTAAAGTGTGTCACATAATCAAGCTTTTCCTGCCCTGCATGAGAGATCCTGATCTTTTTTGTGCAAAAAGTTGGGCAATTCTGCAGCAGGCTCTTCTCTCTTTGGGAGAGCCAGAGATGCCAAGACCACCAACTCATATACAAACCTTTTTGATGGATAATCTTGTATTTAGTATAACTCCCAAAGGCACAAGCTCCATTTGTAGCCTTTGTATAATGTGTGCAAGATCTAACCCCAGGTGAGTTCCATGAGAAGACTCGACATGACAGCATAAAGCAGTCAAAATTGTGCAGGTCCAGGTTGACTCCAGGACTTATTTTCTGCTGTTGATCACAAAATATTTAGTAATAATGGGCACACAAAATCTTTACCTATATGCCATGTTGCAGGCCCAGTCCTACAGAGCAATTCCTGGGCTTTCAGAAGGGTTTTTTTAGATGGATTTTTGCAGAGCCACTTATGCTGCTGTTGCTGCATCCATTTAGGTAAGAAGGGCTCTGTAAACCTGGATGTTTTTAGCTAGATTGCCATGCTGGATTTTGGATTATTGGGAGGATATCCAGGACTAAATGTGAGCAACTAAATGGTAGCACTGAAAAAAGCCTGGAGCATAACAATAAATACGTGACTACAGGAATAAACACTCCAAGCTCTTGTTAGCAGATATGTCAGAACAACTCAGCTCACTTGAGCAGTGCAGGCACATCACTTGAGCAGGACTGCAGTGGAAACAGAGGTGTTACATGGAACAAATTATACCCTGTGCTGGAAAGGGGACATGCCCCAGATAGCGAGGGAAGACACAACCAGGCTCTTGGTTAACATGCCCCAGAAGTATTTAAACAGTAAGAGCAGAGGAAACTCTCCTTGTCATCCAAAAAGTCTGGTGTAGAAGGGAAGAGATCAAAGTGTCTCACTGGCTTGTTTTACAGACTGTGAATTAGCTCTGAGCAAGGTGTTAATTAAAAAACAATCTGGAAGAAAGTTCAGGATTTGCATTTTGCAACAAAACTTGAGTCAAGTCATTTGAGAAGTTTATCTCGGGTTAAGAGCATTTTCCTCTAAGCCTGGTTTGGGGTGTATTTCAAATGAGTGATGCAAAACAACTATGAGCAAGGATCAATGCATTTGCCACCTCAAAACTGCACCATGTGATCTGCATTACCTGGGACTGGCAAGAGTCTGATGTATCAAAGTAGCCCAGACATAAAAGCCTCATTCTGGAGCCTAATTTACAATTTTTCCAAACCCTCTGTGGAGAATATTTTCTACCTTTGTCTCCCTGTCACAGTGTCTTTGTAAAATATAAAAAGCAGAAGACTAATAGACTCAATTGTCAGGAAAGTTTTAAGAACTGTTGGGTCTTAATTTGATGATCTGTGTGATGTGCCTGCTTTTTGTTGCTGCTGTGATTGGCCTATTGAGTACATGGAGTTCTCAGCTGTGTTGGTATGAATAGAGACATGCTTCAAGAAAACCTGTGAACTTCATCTTCAGTTGAAATCCAAGGCCATTTATTTAGAATTATTTTAATCTGATTCAGTTATAAAAAGTCCTAGTAATGAACTGAGATGGCAGGAGGGGCATCTGCTTTGCATTGTGTTCCTCACAAATGTCCAGTGAGGTGCTGAGGGGTGCTCTGGCTTCCTCATGGCTGTGGCTCTCTGTAAGAATGAAAACCCCCTTTTCTGTTCTCTCTCTGTTTTACCTCTAAAACCACTAGGAGTGAGTTGAAAAGAGAAACAGGGAGGCACCGTGTGCTCGGGTTTTGAGAAATGAATAATAAAGCACTTACAAATGTTCAGAGTGTGGTACAGTAAATACATTGGAAAAAAACAAGCTAGTAAGGATTGCACATAATTAAAACAGTTGTGCTTTTTTGCTGTTTTTTCTGCTGTGTATCCATCCTGAATCTCACAGGAGGCACCTCTTTCCTATTAGCTGAATTTTAACTAGCCTGGCTCCCAACACTCTCAGATTTATGAGCTCATCTCTCTTCCAGGATGTCTATAATTAAGCAAACCTGAGGGTAAGATTTAGTCAAATGATGCTGAAATTAAACTCATTTCACATCTTCTGAAAGACTCCAAACTTTATTGATGCCAGGATATTGAATGTAAACGTGCTGTGTTTTAGTCTGGTTTATTCTTCTTTTAAAGCTGATGGAAGGGAATTATTTTTAGCACTTGTGAAAAGCAACAGATCTACAGCAGTAGAAACCAGCTCCCTCTATATGAAGCCTCTTATGTATTATTTAGGATCCAGAGATGCTATAACATCTTTCCATCTATTGTTATGCTTATCTGAGCATGATAGGAATGCATTCTGCTATAAAAGCCTATGATGTAAAGCACTAGATTAACTTCAGAGCTGGTAATCTGCTCTCATGCTTTATTGCTTGAGTTTGAAGTGGCTCTAGAGCTTCTTCTCTGCATGAGGAATCTCTTATCTTGTAGCTTTTTGGGAGTGCAGGTTGGAGTCCTTTTTCCTGCTGCTTCAACATGTGAAATGGTTGCTGTTCCTGCTGGTTTTATTGCCATCTTTAGCATTGTTAGGATAACAATGGTACCTGATGAAGGAGAGTACATCATACCATTGTGATGGGCTAAAAATTGGGCCTTTTAGCAAATGAGTAAATGGGATTGTTCATTCTTTCTCTTTTGTGAAGCAAGAGGGGAAAATGTCCTTTGCAAAGTGCTTTGAGCTCTGCAAATACAACGTGAATTGTACATGCAAATTGCTGTTTATAAATATAAAAAAATACAGGTAACTCAGAGCTGAGCACAGAATGGCTGCAGATATTGGAATAAAGCCCAGATTTCATTAAGTGAGTCAGAAGATGAAAGTTCTGGAGGAGGCTGATCAGTCCACCAACACCAGCAGTGATAGGTGACTCACCACAGGTTGGAGAAGAATGTTTTGAGGTGCTGATGGTGACACCACATTTAGGCATCAACTGCAGAGAGTTCACAGCACAATTAGGGCTGATCTTCCACAGTGGCTATTGTGGAGCTCACAGTCCTACTGAAATTAGGAGATACAATGTCATTTCTCTGACTGGCTCTGAAATTCTTGCTTTCTAAGTGGGTATATTCCCTTATCGGGTGTTGCTTTATCTGTGCTGCTTTTATTTTTCCTTTTCATCTTCTTCTCTCCTTGCAGTTATGCTGAATGTCTGTGAAACACTGTTTCAGCTTAGCAGTTCTAAGGAAGTCCAGTTTATGCAAGAAGCTGAGGCCAGAATGTTCCCAGTAACTCACTATCAAAACCATGAGGCTTTTGGCAGTCTTGGCTATGGTAAAAATCTTTAAAATAAGAGTGTAGTAAACTGCTGATTATCACAGTTATCCCAGTAGTAAAGTACTGCCCCTCTGAGACTGACTTTTACTGTAACAGCAAGCAGCAAGGTTTGACTCTCTTCTTAGAAAAAAATTGCAATTGCCTAAGTCAAGTGAAGATCTTAATTTGGTTTCACTTGGCTTCAGGAAGTTTCTGCGATAAAAAGTTAGGAGTTCCCATACAAGAAACCCAAAACCATCATAAACCTTGGATAAATAATGCCTGGAAATAATAAACAGGCTTGACTGTGTGCCCAAGATGTGACAGCTTTGGATGAATGCTGCATTCAGAGCTCCTTGTGGAGCTGGGACAGCAGAGCAGTGCCCACCCCTGCACAGCTGGATGGCAGGAGCTGAAGGGTGCCCAAAGCTACCCAGGGACTTCAGCTTCAGGTTTAAGTTCCACAGGGACTTGGTTCTGTGTGTTTCCTTGCAAAAGTCAAGAACTGACTGCAATAAACCAGCACCTATGAGCTATTCCAGTCTATCTGTTTCCAGGGAAAATAGAAAGGGTGAAAAGCCATCAGCATGTTTAGGTTCCTGGTGGTACTGCCTGGAATAGCCTGATGGTTCTACCTCAGATGGGAGTTAGTTGCTAAAGTATAAAAACAGCAAAAAAGGACAGCTATTGATGGATGCAACTTAGTCAAATATTATGATTTACATATCAGAATTGTGAAAGAGGTTTGAGAGCAGATGACACAAACCTGAAAACTTTCAACTCCACGGTTCATTGTAATATGGAGCTGGCTGGCAAAGGAAGCAATGGCAATGAAAAATTCCAGGCCTGGGTTCTGTCTGTAGCATCCCCAGATTTCTCTGTTAACATTAGATTGATCTAAACATAAGGCATTGCTTCCAGAATTGAGAAGACCAGTGCATCATGTGGGCTTTTTCTGCAGGACTGCAGGATTCTGCAGCACAAGGTTTAACAGGGACACACTATTGAAATGTTACTGTACATTTTACAAGAATAAAATCTTCAGTAAGGGGCCACATCTTCATCCAGTTGGGCATCTTACCTTTGTATAGCCACAGTGTTGTGTCAGGAAAAGAGTAGTTGATTTTTGTGTGACAATTACAGGCAGCAACCCTAGGGGTGTTGAGTGGTGCAGCAACTATTTCTCATATTCCCAACACTCTCTTTCTTCATGTCAAGAAGGGGGAAGAGTGGATGGCAGCAGCAGTGGCACTGTCCTCTCTCTGCTGCCACCACAGCTCCTCATGCCCCTCAGAATGGTTGCCACACTCTCCATTTGGAGGAAAAGGAGGATGACTGTGTTAGTTTTAAAGTGATTATTGCCACCAACACCATAATTGGCAAACCAGTTATCAGTTAACAGACACAGACACTCTCGGCACTGAACTGAATGGAAATTAAATTAATGCAAACATGATGTTTCCAGAATTGTATTAAAATTACTTTATAACTTTCTGCACAGTTTTCAGTTCATTTTTGTCCAAGCAGCTGCAGCACTCTGCAGCACTCTATGAGGAGCTCTCTGTCCTGAGGTGCTGCTGCCTCAGAAGTGGGCAGGGTGGGAATTAGCAGAAGGGCAACAGCTCTGCTTCAGGGCAAACTGCTCCAGCTTCTGCCCTCGTGAGGATAGAGGGAGAAAACTGCCTCTGTTTTGATGTGCTGCTGCTGCCTGAAAGGCATGCCAGGCTCAAATGGACACCCTGATCATATAGGGAAGGAAAGCAATTTTTCATGCAAGGGAAACACCATAAATGATTCATAGTCTCCATATTTCTCATGGTTATTTCCTGTGGGTGAAGAGAAGTAGGGATTAGAAATGAATGGCAATGCTTACTGCTCGTAAGGGGTTTGCCTGGAGGTGATTTCAATTTTTAAGCTTCAAAATTAACTGTATAGATGCCAGTCCCAAGAGCTAAAATCTGAAAACACTCCATGAGCTTCAGATACATGAGATAGAAAAGAAGCACAACAGGAGGGAATTGAACATGATGTGAAAGTATTTTGTTTGTCTTCCCTATAACTATCTGCAAGATCAGGGCCAGTACACAAAATATATTCTGCCATTCATGTGGGAAGAGAAATTTGAAATGATTTTCCCCCAATCTTCTGTACAGCCCATGACACAACACTGAAACTCAAGTCTCCTGAGACCCACTCACACACTTTAGACACAGGATGAGTCCCAGTTCTCTGCAGTGCAAGTACAGTTTAAATGCAAAACAATACACATGGGGATGGGTGGAAACTCTGTCCTTAATTTTAATGGGGATTTATGTGGTATAATACAGCTGATATTGGACCATCTCCTGAGGGAGGGGAAATCCTGCCAAGAATAAGAATGTGCAATAAAAAGATCATAGATTGTATCAGTGAGCAATTAGGAGCTTTGCAGCCTCTCTGTGTCTTGCTTAGATATCTGAATCAGCATAGGATAGATCAGTTCTATCTGCCCAGCCTCCATAACCTCAGGGAAAATGGTGCTGCAACCCACTGTTTGTTTGAAAATATTTTGGTGTCAACTCCCACTGTTTAAAAAACTCACTTCTGTTGAGTATTGGAAAGTGTTGGAAAATGGGCTTGTTTTGATAATTTAATGTGTTTGAGTTGGACATTTGTAACCAATACCTTTTCTAAAGGATCCCTCCTCCTCCCCTTTACAGTGAGACAGCATCTCAACCCCACTGGTTTCTGCAGTGCCACATCCTTGCAGGTTCCTCTCCTCCCAGGGGGGTCCCAGCATTGTGGGCAGGGTGGCATTCAGACATCAGAGAGTGTCACTTGTCCTTTAGAACAGCTTTGCTAATGATGCTGTCCAAGCAGCTGACATTAAGTACGTTTGATTGTGCTAAATATGTCCAATTGCTGTAATTCTCTGTAAACCTCCAGTAGACAAGGCTTGGGTTTGGATGCACCTCCATGTGGTGGATGTTACTCATCACCATGGAGTCCCAGTGAAGGTGTTGCACAAATGTGTTTCTTTTGGTGTTTTTTCTTCCCACTTTTTTTTTTTTTTTTGTAAAACTTCAGTCCTAACTTCCCTCATGTCTACATTTCCAAAAAGGATTTTGCTGGCTCTGGGTGACTCTCCCATTCAGGAATAGCTCATATTCAGGCAGGCCTGAGATGTCCTTATGTATAAAGTACTGTTAATCATAAAGCAGATTAGGTTGCCTTTAAAGTCTAATTTAAATTTCCTATGCTGAGCAGCTGCTGAGCTGCTCCACAATGGTTGCACATCACTAACTATCAATGTACTGCAAAATGAAGGATTATATATGTTTATAAGCTGTCCTGGTTATATCTGCAGCACAGGCACTGTAGCATTGGAAAACCCATCTCAAAGCAAAGCTTAAAGCTGAAATCCTTCTCTGTGGAAAAAGAAATAAACAATTCCTTTTGGTATTTCCTTATACTGTTATGATTCTTGACAGAATAGCCTTTTTTCAGCAAATTGATTTCTAACAGGATGAGCAGTACTGCTTTTCTTGTAATTTCAAGAATTGTCTATTTTAAGTATGACTTGAAAGTAAAATTTCAGAACACTTGCCCATGTAAAATTCTAGTATATACTTTTTACATTCTCATATGCCACAATAATTTCCACTGGAGAATAAGGACAGGAAACAAGACCAGTTCAAATATTTGGTTTTGTTACCAAATGTTCAGTGGTTGTTGGTTAAAATGTTGTTATTTAATAGTCCTGAAAATATGGTGTTTGCCAAGATTCTGAGAGCACTGCCTCAAGAATTAGAGAAGTGCTGAAGTATTTCCTGTAGGTGTCTGTGATCCCCCATTCATATTTTCCAGAGCATGAAGAAAACTCTGAATGACACCACTGTGTGCTGGTTCTTTAGGGAAATAAATATTGGCTTTTAGGCTTTCTGGGTGGAATTCCTATTCTAGCAGAAATTGTCCTAGGATCTTTAATAACCACAGAGAGCTGAGATATCCTTTTGGACTTTATTTCATTTCCTTTAGGAAAGATGTTCTCTTTATTTTTATAAGATTGGTTGGGTAAATAGTTGTTCTATCTGATTCGAAACTATGTAAGTGTAATACAAAAGATAATGTTTATTGTTTCACATGATATTTGGATTGCTGGATTTAAATAAATAGATATCAGCTTATTTGTAAGGGGCTTTCCCCAGCATGGGAGAGTCCTTGTGTAAAATAAATCATACCTTTCAATGATTTGATCCACTGCAGAGACTCTGAATGAAACCACACCTTCCCCTGAGTCTGTTTTTATCTTTGTAGACCTTGATCTTAAAAAGACTTAACTTCACATGCTGTGCTGGTACTTAAATATAAATAATCCTCTGATTTACTGTGCTTATGTATGTGCTTAGAGTCTGGAAAATTAGGGCATTAATGGTAACACATGCTTAAGATAGGATTTAATCAAAGAGCTGTAGCTTTGTGCCAGTAGATAATTTTCAAAAATCACAACATGTGCAGGCAGAGGAAAACCTGTATTTCCTTTTCTTTGTAGCTCTTGCCAAGCAGCAACATCCTCTGCAAAACTTTAATTTGTTTAGTGCCATACTTTTGCTTACTTTCTGACCTCTATTTTTTGTATATATTTGTATTTCTTTTAAGTGGCTTTGCCTTACAGTTGAGAAAGAGAAGGGTTGGTTCAGGTTGGTTGTAAAGGGCTGTAGTGGTGAGTTCCCCACAAACACAGCAATGAAGTCAGGGAGCTCGAGGTAAATTTAGTGTATGCAAATATATGAAATTGCTGTGCCCTTCTTTCCATTGCTGGGCTTTTCTGTCTTCTAATACAGGTTATCTGTGGTCACCCAGAAACCACAGGAGACATTTTTGAATAGCTGAGAGTGACAATAGAAATGACTGCACAGAAGTCCAGATGTTCACAAATGACATCTTGCTGGGGCTGCCACTTTAGAGTTAATAGAACTGTCAGTCATGGAGCTGGCAGGATGGGTTCTATTTAGGGAAATTAGGATTGCTGAAGTCTGGTGGTTTTTCCTTTCCTGCTGTACTCAAACTTCACAGAAAAAAACCCCCAAAAACCTGGTACTAAAAAGAAACTAAATAATTGTTCTTCTGAAACAGTGGGTCATCTATACTTATGTGTGCAGTGCATATTCCAAGTGATGCTCCTGCTCCAAAATCAGAGCTCTCCCTTTCCTCTTTGCTGTTTCCCACCTGTGTCAGGGGACAGTTTCTGTTCACAAGAGAGTGGCCAATTTTTGCTGGTTTTTTATTCCTGGTTTGGGGACCTGCCTTGTCCTCAGTCTGCCAAGGGAGCTTGCTTTGTGATTTGGGTTTGTTGTTTTGATTTAGACCCAGGAGAGCAGATCTTTTCAAGCCAACTGAGATTTGCCCTTAGTTAGGCTCAGATGTCACTTGCTTGAATTTTGAGGTTTAAGTAGCTTCTAAAATAAGAGTAACAAATGGCTTATCTGTTTCCAACCTGTGTGAGCCCCCACTGAATTCCTCTGATCCTGGATTCCAGTGCTGCATTTACAGCCTTTGCCTGATTACATTTTAAGGGCATAAACAATTCAAGGGGAAATACTCAGCTAAGGAAGAAGATACCTATGCAATATGGTGCTCAGTAATGAAATTCAGTGGGGTATTGCTGGCAATGAGTTTTATTTTTAAATGCATTTGCCATGTTTAACTGCATTTATTTAGCTTTCCAATATCTTATCCTAGCCAGCATTTACTCTATTTTTTTTCCTTCCAGTGGTGTCGTTATCCATGTAAACAAAATAGAAATCTGAAAGCCTTTGGAAGTTATATCTGTGTTTACAGGAAAAATAACAACTTGTCCATTCTTTAGTTGAATAATCCATGGAAATTGCAAAAGCTTTTCAAATGTTCTACATCTGAATCTCCAGATGTTCCTCTAATTGTCTCCAGAACAGCTATATTCAGGCACAAATAAATCTCAAAGCTCATTTGAGAAGCTTAGGTAATTTATTAATTTACCTGAATTGTTTCTTCCACCTCTGAATTTAATCTGATGAAAATTCATCTATTTTAAATGTGCCTTTTTTTTTTTTTTTTTTGTCCTCTAGGAAAATAACTATCTGTCTGCACCAAAAAGCTGCACTTAGCAGTGGTAAATGGCTTCTTTGAATCATGGGCAGAAGCTTTATGGGACTCCTTGTGATTCCACAGGAGTCTTAATTTCATTTACTGCCCTACTAATCATAAAAAGTTGGCAGTCACTGGAAAGCAAAGTGACAAATGTCATCTTACTGTTCTTCTCAGCAGGGTAAGAAACATATTCCTTTGATCCAAACTGCCATTAGAATTGCTGTTCAGATAATAACAGTGGGACACTCAGCTTAGAGGCTGGGAGGGAACTCCATTTCAGGGCGTACAGGAGGGTTGGCAGAAATAATGCAGAAAGCTTGTGATGTTCCTTATGCTGGACTTTTTAAAAGAGGTGAGATAACTATTTGAGCAAAGGGTGTAGTTGGCCTGGGTTTGTGGTAGCAATGACTGCCAAGATGACTCTGTATTTATGTGGTTTAGTGCTGGGAATGACATGGACTGGACTCTGGGAAATAATGATATGGGCGTGATGGGCGTGGTGTCCTGGACTGTTTTGGCTCATTTCTTCTGCCTGTACCTCTGCACCTCCAGCTTTGGCAGATGCTGAGGCTGCAAGGGGAGGACATCTTTATGCAACACACACTTCAGAGTGTGCTCTGCCAGCCCACAATCCCCTCAGCACTCAGACATGACCACTCAAAATTCCAATATCCCTTCAGCTGGGACTGTGCTGTGCTTCAAGGTGTTTATGGAGTGGTAGACACCACAATTCTTGGTCACAGGAACTTGGATTTAACATGTTCAGAAAAAACTGAAACTATTCACATGCTTGTTCCGTGGGTTTAGAACAGAATAAAGTTTGTTTTGCCTGTCTTATAGTGGCTACTTGAACAGTACTAGCACATTGAAGCTTCAGTTTAATTCACTTGTCCTAAGAGGAGCATAAAAACTTGCATATTGAGAAAATGAACTTTCAGTGCTCCCCAATCATAAAATAGCTGATCTTTTATGCTTTAGTGTAACACTGATGTACATTCAGCAAAAATACTGTATTTTCAGATGCATCTAATAAAACTAAACCACTGGAAAGTCACAGTCATAACAATTATTTTTCCCTACTTTCTGATTTAAGCATTGGCTATTGATAATTAAAGCTGTTGGTAGTGCTGCTTTCAATAACAGTAACTTCTATTTAGGGAATGCATTATCTGATGATTTATTTATCTTGAGAAACAAAAAACAAATAGTAAAACCTCAGGGCATTATTTTGAGAGGCAAGAAGAAAACTAGAATTATTGATTCCCGTTCTGAAATGACCAACTCTGCATGGTGATGCAGAGGAAACTAGTTATGAACTTGCATTCAAAAAAGGAGAGTTTCAGCTCATTTAAACACAGAATGTTCAGACAAGGTTTTTAAATAGGATTTGAGGAGCCAATGGAAGCAGACAGGTGTGTAATTAAGGTTAAAGACACTTCCAGCAGCTTTGGAAACAGATAATGCTGCTGAGATCCCAATAAAAAAATGTAAATCTGTGTGTCAAAAATAACCTCTCCTAGTTCCATTTGCCCAGCAAGGTTTGCAGATTGGAGTCTTGGGTGCTCCTGAGAAACCTGCCTATGTAAATAAGGGAAAGGCATGAAGTTTTCTTAAGGTTTTGAAAGAAATGATGAGATGAATATTTAGTAAAATTTTAATGTCATAGCCATGATTATTTATTTTTAAAGAGAGCTTATCTAAATATTATCCTTACTTCTGGAAAAACCTTATCACAAGGTAGTGCAGCTGAACAGGTGATGGTGTGTGTCAAATCTATTTTTACTGCACACAGTGTATATTCTTTAGTCAGTAATTTGCAGCAATGGAGACAGGATTTTAAGCTACTTTCAATAAAATAAATTCTTTGGCATCTTGCTGCTGGCCCATTTGTCTCATTACAAAAGGTCTGTTAAAAAAAAAGAAGTCAAGATAATGAAATACCAGCTAAAAGGACTGCATTTAAATCAGACTATATTTAGCATTGCCACATTTCAGAATGGCATTAGAGAAGCAAGGACAGTTACCTGCTGACATTTTGTTTGACAGAGAAATGGAAAAAAAAATGTAGTCTGTGCTGCTTGGAGCTGATATCAGAGTCACTGGGGCTTGTGGATGTCTCTGGGAAGGATAAGAGAACACCAACAGTATGAATTTGGGGGGCCTTAGGGCAGCCACTGGAACATGACATGACAGGGAAAACTGGTAAATACAAGTGGGGTCACAAGAAGTTGCTTTTTAGTCATATGTGGCATCACCTTTGCCTGAGTTATGAGGACGAAATGAGCCACAAGGCCACAGAATCCCTCAGGAGAGGGAAATGGGGAAGAGAATCAGCTTTTCAGCATGAGTGTAGGCTGGCAACAATGATGGTGGAGACCATCTGAGCCTCGGGTCATGGGGTGCTGTTCCTGCCCACAGCACTTACCCCTCGTGTGCCCTCTGTTGTGCCATTCTCACATAGTGTCATTGCTACAAGACTTCTCCCTTTTTTGCTTCAGTTACCAGATCTTTGGCTCTTAGCCTGAAGACTTTCATCACAGTTTTAATAAATATAATCTGAGGAGTTTAGGGCGTATGAACTAACATGGGAAATAAAGGGTAATTCATCTTGCAGTCTGAAACGAGCTAAATGTCCCCTTGCAGCCAGCTTGATCTCTCTTTCTGGCTGTGCCACAGGTTTCATTGCTCCCCAAACACAAGGCAGGACAGATGGCAGGGAGGAATAAATCCCAGCCTGGAGCATCCCAACACCACCATCCCTGCAGGGTCTTCCACAGCCACATCCCTGGGTTTGGTTTGAACCCAGAGGCATCACAGCCCCCTGTGCACACCCTGGACAGACAGGGCAGCTCTGAACCCAGGGGCACCCACAGCCCCCTGTGCATTCCCTGGGCAGACAGGGCAGCTCTGAACCCAAGGGCACCACAGCCCCCTGTGCATTCCCTGTGTTGGGAGGGCAGCTCTGAACCCAGGGGCACCCATGGCCCTCTGTGCACGCCCTGGGCTGGGAGGGCAGCTTTGAACTCAGGGGCACCACAGCCCCTTGTGCATTCCCTGGGCTGGGAGGGCAGCTCTGAACCCAGAGGCACCACAGCCCCCTGGGCACGTCCTGGGCAGGGGGGGCAGCTCTGAACCCAGGGGCACCACAGCCCCCAGTGCACATCCTGGGCTGGGAGGGCAGCTCTGAACCCAGAGGCACCACAGTCCCCTGTGCACATCCTGGGCTGGGAGGGCAGCTCT
>JAWWEV010000044.1:4970337-5027284 GCA_035583235.1 Hafferia zeledoni | reverse complement strand
AGCTCTGAACCCAGGGGCACCCATAGCTCCCTGTGCATTCCCTGTTTTGGGAGGGCAGCTCTGAACCCAGAGGCACCACAGTCCCCTGTGCACATCCTGGGCTGGGAGGGCAGCTCTGAACCCAGGGGCACCCATAGCTCCCTGTGCATTCCCTGTGTTGGGAGGGCAGCTCTGATAGATCCCTGCACTTTTACTGCAGTAATTGGTGGTTTGTTTTCTACAGCAACAACCTTTATAAGTAATTAATGTTCTCCATAGCCCGCCCTGAGATTTGTGTCCTTTCCAGGTTGTGATCACCTCATATTTCAGTGAATGTAACATGTTCTATGTTACAATCACTGTGTTTTCAGGCACACCTTGTTGCACTCCATAGTATGTCACCAGTTCTGAAACAAATATCTTTCAAAAGGCAATATGTGTTGTTGTAGTGTTACCAAGTTGAAATCAAAAACTTCAATAGCATATAATTTTCAAGGCAGCCACATGCTGACATGTTTTCCCCATACTCATCATTACTTGGCAAGATTCAAGATCTGGATTCTATAATTATAATGTATTTTAGTATTACTTGGCACGTGCCATAAATTATTAAGAAATTAGATTTTGGCTTCAATAGGAAATAGATTAACAGATTCTTTATATCATAAGAGTTGCATCTACCAATGAGTGAAGTGTTTCACAGCAAAAGAAGTCTTTAAATAAGGTAAATAAACGTTCACATGTTAACCAAGAATAAAATCAGGACTGACTGTATTTTGTTGCATTTCCTTATAAATATGATATTATATACCCTTACATGTCCTACTGCATTGAAAAAGGAGCTGTTCAGAATGTGATAAATGAGATTTTTGAGGAAAAGTTATATTTGATTATTGTTTGTCCGGAAATGCTGTTCCTTTCTCTCTTTCCCTCTCTGTTCTATCTTATTTTTTACTGTTAATAGAAATGTGAGTCAGGAAAAAAGGTTCATTTCTAGAACATTCTGGTTATCCATGAAACCCAAGATTCTGTGTTTCCAAACCCAGTCTGAAGTGTCATAGTAAAGACAAGGCAATGGGCCTCATTTGCAGGGATTAGCAGGGCTAAGGTGTGTGCTCTGCTCATTTGCATTGGAGTTCAAGGTGTATATTTTGAATAATACATTCTTTTGTTGGCAGCATAGGATATTTAAAAGCAGCTTTCTACCCTTTCAAAGATAGAATTGAATTCACCTTACATCATGGGTCTGGGAGTATATATCCCATATAGTGCTTGCCCTGAATTTGAGGATTTATATTTTATTTTCTTAAACAGCAGCCACTGCAGATATGCACAGTGCAAAAGAAAGAAGTTGGACAGATTCTTTTGATGTCTCCCTACACTGTTATAATTCCTGACAGAATAACTATTTATCAGCAAATGAATTCCTAATGGAGAAGCAGCATATTGGATTTCTCTGCATTTTATCTTTCATAGAATATAGCAGAATCATCAGTATAAACATCAAGGGAGAGCAGGGAGGGACTGAGTGAACTGATGCTTGGATTTATGCTCCGAAAGCCCATGTATTTATAATTAACAGGTTTAAAAGTTTTTTAAATGCCCAGTACTCATTTCTCCTGAAGAAGCTGATGTATTCTGTTGCATGTGGAAGATGCCTGTCTAAAGGAAGTTACTAGAAGTATAGAAATGTGACAAAATAAAGTTGACTCAGTTGCTCTGTGTGTGTTGGTATTGAGGCTTTAAAGACACTGGTTATTTTTAAAAAATCTTCCCATTACACATAAAGGAAATTGTTTGGGGGTAAAGAACTCCTCTAACTTATTGCAGGCTTTCCATATGGGCACAGGCTTATTCATAGAGTATTTCTCTTATTTCTTTCATGGACAGAGCAATTCAGCTGCACAAGTGCTGTACCATGTCTGGGAATGTCCAGGTGTGTGACCCGAACCCACAGCTGCCTTTTGGTTAAGTACATTCAGAGGCCTGAAAGTTCTGATATCTAAAAGGAGTTCCAAACTTCTCTTGCCTAGGAAATAGAGGGGGGCACACTAGGGGCTTTGCCAATTTGATTTGCCCTTTGGAGAACAAACACTTTTGCCCTGTGTGGTGGACTGTGCAGTGAGTGCTGACAGAGAGCTGTGCCGAGATGGAACGAGGTGCTGGGTGTCACCAGCTGAAATGTCACCAAGGGACAAAACATTCTGAAGGCACTTCAAAATGCCAACAGCTCCACGTGTTTCTGGGAAGGAAGGCCACCAGGAATTTGGGATAAAGTAGGGTGAGTTTGAAAACTCATTTGCACATCTTGTACTGCAGAGCCTCTGGAAAAAGGAAAGTCCTCATCTGGCCGTGTTGGGCTGCTGTGATCCTGGGCAGAGTTAGAAGCAGGAGAGATAGCAATCAAAGTTCAAATGTTCCATGGAAATACCATCTCAAAACACTGTCAAGAAAAACTGAAAGACAAGGGAAATTTGTGACATTTCATGACACTGGCAAATTTAGAGTGGCTGGATGGCTTAGAACTATATTCCCTTGCAGTATAAGTTATTACTTTCAGTGGTGCTCAGATTACACCAACAGAAATCTGATCACTGGACTCCTGGTTATTTTGCTTTCCTAACTTCTGATTATAACCAAACCCAGAGAAACCCAAAATCTATAGGAGGAAAAGGCCAGCTAAATGGAACCAAGGAAAGAAAAACAAATTGCAAGAGTGGAGTTCATGCTGAGTCAAACCAAGACAGTGAGAAGGCTGCTGGGGATAAAAGCCCCATTATGCTTTTTTGCTCTCTGTCAGGAAGATAAATCTCTCTCTTTGGGGCAGCACTGCAGCCCTGTGTGTACCTCTTTTCTCATTACAAGCACAAAGCCTCACTCAGCACAGGGGGCAGTACAGCTCCTCATCCTCATGGGCTGTTGGCTCTCGGTTAGAGCCAGAAAAGCACCTGGATATAAACAGGCAAGTCTGAAAGTACCAGCATGGATTTGAAGAGCAGCTCAGCCTAAGCCTGAGCCCATCCAGTGGGGCTCTGAAACGCAGGGCTGCCATTCCATGGCTGCAGCCAGAGCTCCCTTTCCCTCTCTGAGGTTCCTTCTCAAATTTATACCAACCTGCCTCTTGCATGTATTTAATTCATCTTCTATTTTTCACACGTGATTTAGAAGGTGGAATACTTTCAGTTTTCCACCCCAGGAACAGTTGCTCTGGCAATGGGCACAGGGAACCTCAAAGCACCTTTTACTGAGGCAGCCTGATTTTTATTCCCTGCAAAACTGCAAATGTGGATTTGGAGCATAACTTGCTGGATAGCCCTCCTAATGTGCCCTGCAGGTGCACAGTATATTTGCAGTACCTCCTGCACATGCTGACACCTTCCTGCAGCTCTGATGGAAATGGAGAAAGGTATCCATGGCCCATGCAATTAAAACTGAATGGCCAGGTAAAAACAGAGCAGAGTTGTTTCCATATGATGAGGATATCCATGGAAATAGATCATTGCACAGTAAATGATTGGTTTATAGAGGTAAGGGGGTTTTAACTTTAAAATGCCAGTTTGCTGAAGCACTTTCCCACCTCTACCACCTGCTTGAGTTATTATTATTACGGGGTTTTTCCTAATGCTGAACTAACATTGAAATACAAATTTATTCTTTATTCTTTGAAGTTCTGGCACTTGCAAGCAGTGCTTATGTGTCCGTGGGTGTCTGTAGGTGGACATTGCTGTGCAGCTGCTGAATTCACTCATTAAAATAGTAAGAGGGAAGTCCTGGCTTTGCTAAAGGAAAGGCAAAATTACCATTACATCAACATTCATCCCACTGCCAGTGGGATGAAGAGCTGAGGCAGCTTTGACTCATTTCACTCACTTTTTTTTGTTATTTTTTTTAATTAATCCCACTTGTCTGCCATAATAATGCACTGGTAATGCTTTGATAGGGAGTTAATATAACTTTTTTTTCCAGGGAGTGAGATCTATCTGCAGCTGGCTGTGGCTGGTTAGGCAAGATGAAGTCCTTGACTTTGTGTGCTCAGATTTCTGTCCAAGGGCTCAATCTGCCGTGAAGGCTGGTTCAAATTTGGGAAGGAATTATTCCTTTAGAAATAGACCCAAAGTATTGAGTGTACTGGGACTCTGAGTTTTTTTAGGAAGTTTTTAGGATGCCAGGAAGATCCAGTTACTAATTTAACATGAGTTTTTTACAAAATGACAAAACAAATCGGTATTCAAATTTAGTCTAATTTATTCTCTGCTCACAAGGAATTTCTAGTTGAATAAGCACCTCAAGGAAGAAAGGAACAGTCAGTGGAGAATAGATATTCCCAGAATTGGTCTCATTTAGTGCTGCTTATTTAGTATTTTATAACAAAGTGAACTGCAGTACTAGCTAGGGAAAAACATCTGACTTGAAAAATATTTCCAGGTACTGTTTAGCTGGTTGGTATTAATAACCATGAACTGTAATGTGGAATGTTGGTGATTCCCAGGAATTTTGTCATGCAAGAGGCTGGACTTCTGCTGCTCTTCCAGAGAACAGAGAGAATTCTGCACCCAGGAGGTGCAGCCAGTGCAGGAAATGTGGAGTAAGCAGCAGTTGGAGCCTCAGCTCCACAAGGCAGTGCAGTTTCTCTCACTGCATGTGCTGGGTTTGATATGGTTGTGCTTGTGTATATAAATAGTCAGTGAATATCTTAGGGGGAAAAAAAGGTGTTTTTCGTATCTGTGCCCTGATGTTTTCTCTCTTGTTTGTCAGGGGTTTGCCAACACTCGTGTTTGTTTTGTCAAATTTAATGGCTCAAAGGACAGACCCACTAATGGAAGGCAGCACAATTGGTTCCAGTTTGATTGTTTGATGCTCCTCAGTCACCAGTGTCATTGCCAGCAGAAAAATGTTTTGAGCTGCACGAAATAGCAAATCATTTAATTGCATCAGGGGATAGAAACAGCTTCACCTGTTTGAAAATGTCACACACAGCTGATAGAGAGCACTCTTTAAGAACATCAGTGGCTTTTAAAGCAAGATATAAGCAGAAAAGTTGCTAGGTTGTGGCTGGTTCAGCCACACAACATCAGAATCATGAGGAGCAGAAGTGTCTGGGCTCCATATCAGGTTTGAATGTTTGTTTGGAGCAGGAACCCCATGTTGCTGGAGAGATGCATCGATGTCTGTGCCTTTAAAACATCCCATTAGTGAAATGCTGTGGCAGAGCTATAAATGTTACAAAGGAGAAAGTTCAGCATTGCAAGTGAGACTAAAATACCAGAGCATCCCTCTTATCACCATGAACATAAATCATGTCAGAAATTCCAACAATTCTGCTCTTTCTTGTGAACAGAAATCTATCCACTGATAGTATGTTTTTCAATAACATGAGAATATGTTATGTTTAAATTCTTTTTCTCCATGCATTAACATTTTATTTTCACTCAGCTTTCATTGAAAAGTCATCAGTGAACAGAAGATTTTCCATTACTCAAGTGTGTATTTGTATATCTTTACCTAATTATTCACAGCTTTTGCTACACCTCATTAGTAGGTGCTGGATTCAGAGACATAATTTCATTGGCATGAGGGATTTCCTGTTAGAGGACAAGGTTGTGTATTTGAAGGGTGGGTGGTTGATGCCCAGATCTATCTGTGCTTGCCTGCAATCAGTGTGCAAACAAGGCTGTCCTTCCTGCCTTTGTGCATAATCCCTAATTTCCTCTATCCAGTGCAATCCACAGAGTTCAGGAGCTCTGTATCCTTAATTTTAGATTCCACAGCAATATTACTTTCTCAACACCCCCCTCACTGTGCATTGGCTCAGAGGTGCAAAAGATGTGAAATCCCTTTACTGATGGCAGAAAATGATGATTTAAGTCCTTTGGATTTCTTTCTGCCAAGATCTGAAAATTAGCTTTTCATTAAGCTGATTAGAACATTTTCATTAGAAACAAACATATTATCACAAGGGTCTGTTTAAGAAAAACAGTTTCATTTCTGAAGATGTGTTAACTTTTCCTCCTGCTGTCATTTGCACCACACTTTGATCCTTATCTGCTCTAGCAAATCAAATCTGCTTTCGACAATAAATCAATGAATTAATATTTTCTTTTCTTTCTTTCTTTTTTTTTTTCCTCCTGAAATCTCTAACAAACCACATTAGAAGTAACCTTCTCTTGTTGTTTGTTTCACTGATATTTTTCTTTTCTAGAGCCAGGAAGTCAAACATTGCCAAGTGGTTCCCATTCTCTGAGGACCTGTGGCACTTCAGATCCCCTGGTCTTTGGGTGTTTTCAGTCACCAGTCACAGGTTCTCATACATACTTTGAAGGGCTCTGAATTCTTGGACTTCTACACTGTGTTTATGACTTCTCCTAGTCCATTTTTTATGTGTAGCAGGCTTTGACTTGCCAGCTTTTAGAAGAGGCTCTTGGTGTCAGTAATGGGAACATCTCCGATCCTACATCTCGAGGGACAGGATTGTGAGGTTTGCAAATATTGATGTGTGCACTGGAAACAGCTGGAGAGCAGCAGAGAAAAAAAGATGACCCTCTGTCAGCTTCATTAGCTCATCTGGTAACAAAACAAGGCATCTTTTACTCATAGAAATGGTGATTGGAACATTATTCTGGAGAGCTGTAGTTCAGTCTCCTGCTTCAAATGGGGTTGCCTGCGCTGCATCAGGACAGTCTTGCCATTTCTGAGGCTTCAAAACTGGTGCAGTTTGTGCAGCCTCTCCCTCTGACCTTTACAAAGGCTGTGCTACCCCCGTGGTGAAATCCTCTGCAGCTCATTTCTGCTGCACAGGAGAAGAGGGTGCTCCTAAAAACCGAGCTTTGATTGTGGAGGATCTCTCTCAGTTCAGTCTCACAGCCACCTCCTGAACAAAGGGGGTTCCCAGTCCCCCGTGGTTTCTGACAGCTCTTAACCAGGTACAGCAGGCAGGGAGGCTGACCATGGGCAGGGATGGCTGACACAGGGGCCTCTACTGAAAAATAGCTTTGAGTCCTGCTCCTCAGCAGCTGATAAACTCTGAAGTGCTCCTTAGGAAAGCTCAGTGCAGAGAACTAGAAGGTTTTCCTGGCCCATTACAGCCCTGCTACAGCAATATATTATTTAGCAAACAGACTTTCATGCACAGTTTGTTTTCATATTATCATCACACAGCTGCAGTTTGGCTTTGAAGGGTCCTTTTTTCTTATTTTTGTCCTTCCTATTGAAACCTGGGTATCTAATAGTGAAGTCTGCAGCTATTTGTAAACAGATTTGCAAGCACAGTTAAAGGGTGACTCTTTTACACAGAAGCACAGCACGTGTTTTTGCCAGAAGTTTCTGTCTCCAGTGGGGAGCATTGACTCCCCGCTGTGGCAGACACAGATATGCAGAGAAAAAACCCTTCCTGGATCAGGGACTCAAAAGCTCTTTGATACAGCCAAGACTGGCTCGACTTTGCTGATTTTCAGGCAGTGTGTTTGAAATGTCTGCAGCAAACAGAGGCAGGCACAGCTTTGGTGTTGCAGGCTCTGTTGATTCACTGTGGTTAGCAACACCAGAGAGGTCGAAACACGAGCGTGTGTGGCTGATTGATGTTTGCTACAGAACACACCGAGGCTGAATTGCTGCAATAAGACCAGAGATGGGCAAAGCACAGCCGTGGTTGATTGCCTGAAGTCCTGCTGTGCCAGTGCCTCGAACAGAAGTTGTTCCTCTGGATGCAGCAGTTCTCTGACAGTATATCCTGAATGAAAATATTATTTATTATTGAAAGAGCTCAGCACAAACAGTGAGGACCTGAGGTTTAGATGCAGATACATTTTTAAAAGAGGAAGTCTAGAAGAAACTCTTAGGGTTACTTATAATTTATTTCTAAAGGAAGCAGTGATTAAGCCAGATCAGCCTGTAGTGTGGTGTGTTAATCTCCTTGAGCAAGACAAGTCTAAAAAAAAAAAATAAAGAAAAAAGGGAAAAAACCCCACAAACACCTCAGTGTGGAGAAACCGTGTGTTTCCAGTTCCAGAACTGCTGGGCATGACCTGCACTGTCACACCTGGTTTGCCTGACCAGGAAAGTGTTGATGCTGTTCCTGAGGAAGAAAAGTGGCTTCTGTAGCCTTAGAAAATAAATCTAAGAAATTGTGGACAATCTGAAGTATTTGAACCAAAAAAGACCCCCATAATTTGAAAATAAATATTTAGTCATGGCTTGTGTAGCAGTATGGTTTCATTCGTTTGTTCTCTCATTCCTTTGGTCCCTTGCATGTTTTTTTGGCTGCTTTGCTGGGAAGGATCAGGACCTGTTTCTGGTCTTTGACTGGCAGTGTTTTTTTGGGAAGGAGTTTCTGCACAGAGGTGACAGGCAGCGTGTGCTGACAAGTATTACAGTAATTGTTATCTGGAGTGTCAAAGCCACTTAGTAGCAGACTTGTTGGGTGAGGAAATTTCTGCTCTGCTCTTTATGGCAGCAAGATAATCATTGTTGTGTTTCAGAGCATGACAGGATTTTCTTCCAGTATCACATATCTGTGCAGAAATCTTCTCTTGGGTGCTGCTTGCGTGAACTTACTTTGTATTTAAATTGTATTACCAGTGTGCTTAGTTTGGGGAAATAGATGATACAACACAGCATATTGCTCTGCTTTGTTCAGTTTTAATTTTAATTTGAGTATTCTGTGTATCTGTGGCTGCAAATAAACTGGAAGCAAGTATATTGTGATTAAGTTAACAGTAGTAACTCAGTCGTCTCAAAGCAACATCAGCTTGACAGATATGACAGGTCTGGGATTTTGACTTCTCCTGGTATATTCTGGAGGGAGCTGAAAAATGAGAATCATAAGGCCTCATTTCTGAAGACAAATCACAGTGGGAACTGGTATGTTCTTGTTAGAACTGGTAAATGTGGGCTGAGGTCTGGAGATGAGAAACAAACACAGGCTGATGTTTCAGATTAGATTCTCCTTTTCTCTGAGTACCTCACTCTGGGAAACTTTCCTGAAAGGAATAAAATTTCTTGAAATGGAGTTTAATGTTTGGTATTTATACGCATTTAAGAATTTCCATCCTAAATATTAAAGGAGAGGTTTTTGTGAAGAGAACTACACAAAAGGCAGGAAAATCTGTTTCTAATGCTGGCTCTCATGCAGGCTGCTCAGGAACCATTTTCTCCATAACTGACTTGTTGGAGTTTGGGGCTGGCAAGTAGCAAATCATATTGGTATCAAGATAACTATCATGTATTTGGTGTTATCTAAATAATAGTGATTGTGAGCACAGTCTGTCATCTTGCTGTCAGTTTGATTGGTCTAGAAATTCTAAAATTAGCACCAGCTCTGACTCTGTCACAAGTGACAGTTCATTGTTGTGCTTCATTTAATTCTGTTGTATTTGATTTACTTCTTAAGCTTATAAAGCATTAACTACAAGTCTGTTTGTAGACTGTTTTTCATGCCCCACCTCAACTTTAATTTTCACCCCTCCAATGAGAATTGTTGAATTGTATTTCAGCCCAGGCAAGGTCATTTTAATGTGGCTTTTTCCCCTTTCTTCTTTTTCCAGCTGATTTGGATTTTTGAAGTTTCCATGAAAGTTCCAAAACACATTAAGAAGAGGTGTTTGTAGAGGCATATTGTAGGTATATTTTCTAGCTGGGAGAAATATTTTCTTTGTAGTGTCAGTGCAACAGGAAATACTGATATTACTGAACATCTGTTTCTTTTTTTTCTCAGTTTAAGTATCTCATTATTAACCCCAGGACTTTCAGTTCTTCTGGTCTAGACATGCAAGCAAATACATTTCCAAGGTCTTGGAAGACACAGGATGCATTATTTCTTGGAACTTGTGTTGATATCCATCAGTTGTCTTTCCTGATGGAAGAAAATAAAGGTCAGGCTTTCAGAATATTCCTGTGATGGCCATTTGGCATGTGATTTACTGTGTTATCTTGCCATTACACTCTTCTTTTTGTTACATCTGTCTGTTTAATTTGGCCTTTCACCTCCATGTATGTATGTCTGACCACAGGCAGGTGTGTGTGCCCAGAAATATGCCCACATATATTTGTGAGAATTGTATTAAACAGGAATATGGTTAAAATTATGTCTATTCATAAGGAAGACACAAATCAAATGACAAGATTAGACATCTAAGCATGGATAGAGGATTAGCCAGAGCTCTTACAAAGGAGCTCATCTTAACAGGATGCCTGAAGATGTTTCTCCTCCTTGATATCACCACGTTCCAGGGTGGATATCACTAAGAAGCTCTCATGTGCCAAAGTGAATTTTCCAAACTTAGAAAGAATAATTTCTAGCTAACATTTTGTTTGGGGCTGTAGATCAAATTATGCTGATAGGTTGGTATTCTTTTTTTTTTTTCCATTGAGGGGAAAATATCTGTACAAGTACTCTAATCTCTTGTGGCATTCTATACAAATGTTTTTAATCTTAATCTATTTGCTCTGAGCATGTATTACTATTTGCCAGTGATTGCAGCTTCAGTGAAAGGTCTGAGCATTGTCTATTCAGCCTGCACTGTACAAAGCAATTACCTTGACATATTAATACATTCTGGTAATTCTTCCTTTCATTTTCTTTCTCCAAACATGAAAGCAAATGCTTTTGGGAAAGAAGAAATATTCCTCTGTGTAACACAAGCAGGCAAAGCCAGGCTCTCCTTGTTTGAGAAAGGTGGATTTAAAGGTGGAGTGTTTGCTCCTTGGACAGGAGAAACTCGCAGGCTCGGAGTGGAGCTCCTGTGGGGCAAAGCAAGGCAGAGGGAGGGGGTTCCTTTCACTGGTAGGTTGGCTGTTTTTTTTCTCTGCACTTCATGTCGGCTGCCTGTGGAGTGGGGAGAGCTGCTCAGCTCACCCTCAGAGGGACCAGAGGAATAAAGGAAGCCAAATACAGTGGGGGAGAGGAAAAAGGAGGAGCTTTGTCTCTGCTGTGTTGGTCAGAAATTACCAATGAACAGGCATGCCATGCCCTCTTGCCACTTAGTACCTTTATAGGAATCTAAAGTTTCACCTGGTATTTTTTTAGCTTCCAGGTGTAAATGAGCTATTCCTCCACCCCCTGCTTATTTTTTTTGTTTTGTGTTATCACTCTTTGAGTTTTAATGGGTCATGTCCTCCCAGGCTGTGTGGTGGGACTGACACAAACCTGGGTCTCTGACCTTCCCTCCCAGGCTGGGCTGTTTTCTAAGGCAGGACAGGAAACTTCAGCTTGGTTGACTGGCCCATGTCTGTGGGTGGTCCTGTTTTATCCCTTTTTGTCCAGTAAAAATCTACCCTTGTGTGAAAGTGAAAAAGCTACATCTTGTGCAGTTTGCTGCCAGTCCAGCTGATAAATTAAAAAAAAAAAAAAATTGTATGAAGGGAAAAATCTGGATGTTTCCTGAATCATCAGTAGGGGCTGAACATGGGGAAGGGGAGAGCTGCCCCAGGCTCAGCTTTGGGATAGGAGGAGACTTAAGGAAGGAGTCCAGACACTATCACTGGTAAAATAACCATATGTCCTGCGTTGTCGTGATATCAAATGTCACACCTGCCCTCAAAGCTGGAGAGGGTTCTCTGGAGCTCAGGTGCTGTTCTGAACCAGGGGATCATGGTCTCCAGCAGCTGGTTTCTCTATGCAGGAGCAAACTCCTGCCTCTCTGCTTTCCTAAAACCCTTCCCAGGTGCTCAGGAGCTCCTGAAAGTCTCCTGCAAAGCCAGCTTTAATTTCAGCCCAGCAGGACGAGTTTGGAAACTTTCACACTGCTTTTCTTTTCTTTGGATCATTATTTCTGCACTTTTACTGCCTGCACATTTTATAACTTTGTTCTAATAAACCCATCTACTTTAACAACTATTAATCTGAGCATTTTGAAACCACTGTGGATATTTCCCATTTGCTATTGAACGTTTTAGGAATCATAAATGTGACATCATGTAAATCTATAAATGAAATATTGCCTTTCACATCAAATCTGCATAGATTTTTTTTTTGCCTTGGTTATTTTATAGTCTGTTCTCTGTGGTCATTTTTGTATCATCAATGTCTTTCTCCTTGCCTCTTGAATATAAAAAATTCCACTAATTATTGAACAGTCTTTCTAAGTTAAGCCAAATAAGGACTTAATGACCTCTCAGATTCAAGACTTCATCCATCTAATATTTCATACACATATTTTAAATGCTGTTCATCTAGTTGAAATATCCTGAGAATGGCCATAAATTGATGTCATTTTCTCTTCCCATCTGTAATCTGGAAATAGAAAAAACCAATTACCCTGATTTTGTGCTGGTTTTCCTGTTTCACTGGAATGCTACAGAAAAGGTATTTTTGCTCCCTCTCCTCTGAAGTATCAACATGGTTTAGCACTAGAGGTCTTTTTTAAGTTGTGATAACCTTAATTCACCTCTGATTGTTATGCTGAGTAAATTCCAAGAAGTTTAAAACTTGAGATAAGCACAGACTGCTGCAGGTGTTTCAACCAAAGTATTAGAGTCTGGGGAAGATTTCTGAGATATTTGTCTCAGCCAGAAATTTCATAACAGGACTTTTCTATGTGGGATAATTCATTTTGCAAATTAGGTGAATTGAACCATTTAGTAACTTTTATTAGCCTTGAGAGGGGGATAAAAAAAAATAATAAAAAAAATTTTTGCATTTTTTTTGCTTCATTGAGTCTATTTCTGAAGGTGTGGGAGGGGGAACAAGATGACACAGATCACCCAAACCCTTGGTGATGTGCAGGACAGAGGCCATGGGTCGGTTTACCTCCTGCATCTCCCAAGAATGATGATGGATAGACTGAGCACAGCAATGTTTCCTCACCATACACCTGCAAGTGCCAAAAACTGGCTTTGCAGTGGCTCTGAAGGCTCCAGACTGAGCTGGCAGGATCAGGAGAGCTGCAGAGAATGGACCTGTGACACATTTACACCAGTGCAAATGAGGCTTCAGCTTCATGGAGTATTTCTGAAAGACAGTAACAGTGATTTTCTGTTGGTGTTTCCTACAAGTCTCCTGGTCTTTTTAGTATTGTGTCCAATTATCAATGGAATTTGCACAGTGAGTGTGTCTGTCCTGTGATTATTTGATAATTCGATTGCAATATTTGTGAGTAAAGTAAATGGCAGTGCCTTGGGGAAAGCCTTTATTATGCTAAATATTCTTACAATTTTCCTTTGTTTGGATAGAAAGATACAAATGGACCATTTCTAGGGGAATTTAATTCCTCATGTGCCACCTGCACATAATGCATTGCATTAATGGAAATGCCAGCAGAGTTGTGGGACCTTGGGCTGTTCTCTTCAGCAGCTCTGTAATACTCAGGATGTGTTGTGATTGATTGAGTCTCACAAATACCACTGACTAACCCACTCAGTTCACTTTGCAGCCATCCCAAGGAAATAATTCTGTGCTTAGGACTCAGTAGATCTTAACAAACATCCCTCTCACCAAAAGTATTTCAAAGCCCAAACCAGCCTGGCCCTCAGCAGAAAAGGGGAAAATGGGTCGTTGCAGTCAGCTGGAAACAGTGACCATTTGGGATGGCAGAAATAATGAGGTGAAAAGTAAAAGAACTAGTCAGGAATCAAATCAAATGCATTAAGGATTAGATAATGCTTTCAATCAGAAAAAGATGAATTGACATTTCTGATTATTTATATTACAATTCACAATTAGATGTGGGTTTTTAAGTCCTGCTAGTCAGATTATTTTGGCAAGGCATTATAACAATATTTTGTAATGTGCTTGAGGTCTGAGACTATTCAATGGTATTGCTATCAAAATAGTTAATTAAGACAACTATGGATCTACCACAGGGAGGCTCATGATGGGAAATGAGCATCTGTTCAAATTCACAGAACACTGAGGTTGGAAAAGACCTCTAAGATCATCAAGTCCAACCTTTGTCTGATCACCACCCTGTTAACTGAGTGCCACCTCCAGAATGGTTTAGAAAGGTTTTTATAATCTTCACTCACAATAACTAAACCAGCCTGACCCTCAGTACTTGTTCCATTTTAAGATTGGAAAGTCTGTTCTACTACAGAATGTGATTTATGGCTTTTGTAACCCTCTTGTGTTTTTTCCTATTTTATTTTAGGATTTCCCCAGAAAACAGAACATGGTTTTAAGTGGCAAAACTTCCTCCAATAAATGGGGGAGGACTGAGGACTGCAGTGCTGACAGTGCATCCAAACTCCTTTGCAAGTACCCAGACCCTGAGGTTTTCCTCCCATCCTTTCCAGAGGGAGCTCAGGTAAGAAACAGGTTTCATGTTCTGCTGTTCTGGCTGATGAAAGGGTGCAGTGCCCACCTGAGTGACCTGTGGCACTGAAACGATGGGTACATTGGCACAGCTTTGTAGAGCTTTAATCAAAGCAATTCAGTTCATTTTCTACTGCCACAAACTATTTATTTGCATTTCTCTGGGTAGCTGTCTCATTAACATTAGGGATTTAGTCATTCAGGGTTGGACCCATTATTAATTTTTGATGCTGAGAATATGTTGTAGTTGAAAAGGTAAAAGGTAGATGAGCTCTCTTGGAAAATCTTGCTGTGGTGTGAGCTGAACAAACTTGACATGTGTCCAGAAGCTTTATCTGGTTACTTTCATGTGCTTTGAAGGCTTTTGGGTAGTTTTTTCCTCCCCATGCACTTCCTGACCAGAGCTGTGCTGCAGGAGTGCTCCTAAGCCCACTGCTGGGTGGGTAAAAAGAAGGGCACACCAAGGGGGAATTCTCTGTTCAAAACACAGTGATTATCTGCTAAACCTGGACATACATTTCACACAGTGAGTTTTTAAAGCATTTTTCTCTCTAAGCTGCTTTAGAATAAATTTCTTCTAATGCCACTTAAAATCCAAATAGATATGCATTGGTATGATTGGAGCTGAAGATTTCTAGCTATCTGCCTTCCTAGAATATCAAAGGCATGAGAGGAAAGTGTTTGGCTCAGAGGAAGCCAGGATGGGGAAGAAGGGATTCAACAGACATCAAACTACTGAAACTTTCTGAAATTAAATCCTGCAGGTCAAATTAGAAACATATCTGACAAGGTATTCTTATCATATATAGAACAGCTAATTTAAATACCATTAGAAGAAAGTTAATTAACCATAATCTGCAAAAACCTGAAGTATAAAACTAAAGGACTAGAATTAATAGTGCAAGAATGAGATTCATTCAGTTTTAAACTAATGGTTTTTACATGATATCTCCCGTTAAACCACAGGCTCATTAGGGGGCTGCAGGATGGTAAAGTTTTATCAGGAGTTAATTTCGTTTAATTTAGAGCAGAATTCTATAATAACATTTACCATGGACTACTCAAATTAGGTTCATTATGTGTGTCGATTTTTGTTCATAAATCATTTTTAAAAATAGACTTGGGACTCAAGGTGGGTAACACACTACATTAGTGATAATGTACTGCAGAGTGGGGCTTTTATTTGGATGCAGCAGAAACTGCTGGTGCCATTCATTATGTATTTGGAAAGGCCATAAAGTCCTAAGTGGAAACAACATAAGACTTGATGAGATGTCCCAGGATTTAGCAGGGCAGGTTGTCCTGAATGGCTGTGGATCAAAGCCACAATGTAGAAGTGAAGAGATCCCCTGCAAATGCCTGGCTGTGTTTCCCAGGGATGGCAGAGAGTTTATGTGGCAAAGCCAACATCAGTCACTGGGTATGGCCTTGGCAAACCTCTTCCAAGGTGTGGGCATTCCAGGTAGTGTTCTTCAACAGGTGGGTAACAAACAGGGGCCTTTTTGAGCTGCAGGTGTCCCCCACATTGCCAGGGTTGTCCATGTAGTGGTTCTTACAGTGCCTTTGGAAAATGAATCAACCCACCCAAACACTCTTTTGTTAAAAGTTTCTTTTCATTGCTGGCACAGAGGATGTGGTAATTCTGCAGTGAGAGTCTGTGCAGACACATCCTCTTTTCCAAAGGCAGAGAACTTTGCTTTAAAACTCAGTTCAGTTGCTGAGTGATTGCAGTGCACTTATCTGCCACATTATTTACAAATCTCAAGAACTTAACAGCTAGAAAATGATTAGTTAAGGGACATCATAAATCTTAGCACAGCCCACACAGCAAGCACTTGGCTGGAGTCCAATCCTTGCAGCTGGCCAAAACACATTTTTAATGTGACCCAGAAAAGGAGAATTTAAATGGCTTTTATATTCTCTCAGTGTAGAAAACTCACCAGTTCTACCCACGGAGAAGCCCAGGGCAGGTTCAAAGCACCCTGCCCTACAGCTTGGAGCCTCAGGGGCTGCTCTAGGAGAAGAGGAACCCTGTGATATTCTGCTCAAAGAGCAGCTTTGCCAGGCCAGATGCTGGGGGCTGGGAGGAGGGCTACTGATTAACCTGGCAGTGTTTCACCAGAGAATAAGCTCATCCTGATAAACAAGTCAGGGAGTTTGATAGAAAGGGGTAATAAAGCCAATTTAATGACCTGTAGTAGAAGCAAGAGATCTGATATATTTTTTCTGATCAAACATAAAGCAGTATTTATTTCCTCACAGAACCTCCTCTGGCCTATAGTTATGAACTGAGGTGTGGTGTTTGTCAGCATGATTTCTGCAATGGAGTGCATTCTTTCCAAGGGTAGAATTAAAGGAGGTGCCTCTGGATTGGGGGGTCCAACAGTGCTGGCAGGTTCAGTGTAACTTTGTCAGACCTGGCAGCTTCTGAGGAATCTCTGAGGCACATTCAAATTGTAATAGAAGGAGCTCAGTGTATCCCCAGACAGTAAATTTGGTATCTGACTTATTCATCTCTCTATTGATTTATCTGTCTAGTTTATCTAATCAGCTTTAGCACCTGAATCTTTTAAAATCTAATTTTATTTAATCCACCTATATTTTTTCTAACAATCCTACTGCTGCGTTATTTTAATGGGGAAGGCTGCAATCAATGAATGAAATGGCAAAAAAGGAAGAAAGATTGATTTTTTCATATTATTTTATTTATTTTTAATTTCACATACTTTTCATTTTACTCTTTGTCTTCTACACTTCTTTATTCTTGGTACACCAGGGAGAGTGTGTTGATTTTTATTTTTTTTCCTCCTACATGAATGTGGAGTTGGTAAATGCTTTTACTTAATGAGAGAATTGCCAACACCCAGCAGAGATCTGATTTGTCTGTGCTTTGAGGTGGTAACTCCGTTAACTGCAGTGAGATTGCAACACCCTTTTAGAAATTATGGCTCTAAATGGAACATGCTTTTGGGAATGATCAGAGAATAAAGATTTGGCTGGGATGGATAATATGTAGCAAGAAGAGCACATGTGGATAAATACATACACATGGAGACACAGAAAAATCAATGTTTTCAGTGGAGTAAATGGACACAGAGCAATAAAGAGAGAAAATGGGATACTCTGATTGCAAAGGGTCCCGTGCCAGTGGATGAGCCCCTGGGAATAGAGGGATCCCACCATTCCTTGATAGGAAGCCAGAAGAGTGAGAGTGCAGGGAATTGGTGTCCCATTCCCCCCCACAGGGTGGGTGGGGGCACAGCCAGACTCTCAGTGTGTCACAGCATGGCACTGCCAGCCCAAACCTGTCAGACAGCCACGCTGGGCTGGGGCTGATGGGGGAAGGAAGGACCCCTGCTGGCAGAGCCTCTGTGAGCAGAGTCAGGAGCTGCTCTGTGCTCAGCAGGACCACAAAGCTGCTCCTTCTCTGAGGTCCCTGCCCAGGGTTTGCGTCTTCCCACCTCACAGGCAGCACCTCTGAACATCCCTGGAACGTCCCGTTACCAAATGGTGTGGGTTGTGCTGGGACACAAACGTGGCTACTGCTCATTGATTCTGAACAGGGTGAACTTCTGTGTGTCTTTGGCTCTCAGATGAGCTGACAGTGTGTGAAAGGCAGGTGGCTTGCCCTCTTGGGGTCAGGCTGTGCTGAAACGTGGAGATACGGTTGCATCATCGGGGCACTGCTCAGGTACACCTCAATCTGGCCAAGAGTAAGAGTGGTTGACTCTCACTTGCATTCTGGATCCTTGGAGAGCTTGTTCTGCCCCTGCCCAGCTCCTTTGACTCATGTTTCAACACATCCGTTTTGCTTTTACTTTTTCAGTAACCTGCTCACCATTGTCTTCTTTTTTGATTCTGGAGCTGAATTCCAATTTTTTCCTTAGTTTTGGAGGGTAAACATAATTACACTTGAGTTTGGTTGCTTGTCGTGGTTGTTGTTTCCTGACCTGGTTCATCTGAAGTCTGTGCAGCTTTCACAAGCTGCACTGAACCACGTGCACACACCCTGAGGCTCTGAGGAAGAGCTGGTTAATGGTGTTTATTCCACTCAAAGACTCTTCACTTTAGCCAGCAATGGCATAACATGTTTCAGTCTCTGAAAATGAGAACTAAAAGCATTCAAATTGGAAATAAACGACCAGCTTTTTAACAGTGAGGGTAGTTAATCATTGACATAGTTCATCCAACTAGTAATTTCTGCTTTTATGTTGCTTTTTAAGAAGGATGAGTAATTCTTACTTAAAAATATGGGAATGACTCCCTGGTAAAACTCCTCTACAGTAAAGGAGCTATGACTTTCCCCTAAGGAACATCAGGTCTGGTTTCCTCTCCAGCAGCCATCGCAGGGCTTTGTGCAGGGTGCACACAGGGCTTTAAGTGGCTTGTGTCAGACCAGAAGATGGGCCATATTCTGCTCTCTGTCCCTTTTGGTCGTTAACAAACCAGTGGTGGGTTCTTTGTAGGTTTCAGCAAGCTGTGCACTTGAGTTTTCACTCTTCAAACCCCCAGTCTCGAGCCTTTGGTGCAGAATCCCTGAAGCCCTGCTATCTGTTTAAGTTTTCATTGTGGGAGACAGGGAGGTGTGTGCTTCTCTTGGCTTTTGCCATCAGAGATTTATGTTTGTGTTTATTGAAAAACTCTTCCCTAATATGAAGTGAAAAGATGTAGTATAAAAGAAAAATCTAGTGCCAAAAGTTTTCTACCTTCCGAATGGCACTTCCGAACTGATACATTAATGTATTTATTTAAGAAACAAATCACTATTTATGTTGTTCCTCACTTTTCCTTACCCACACCTTTCTATTTTCCATTTATTCTCTCCCCCTGTAGCACAATGCTGGCTGTTTGTCAGGTACAAGGCTTTGCTGCTGAAATAATATGCTATTCATTGCTAGAAGCCTGATAATGGAGAAAAGATCAGCCCTGGCTGAAAGTGGGCTTGGCCTTGGAGAGTTGTGAGCTTCTGTAATGAATGCTTTTTGTGTTATTTTTGAGAAAAAGGACAAGATATTAATTTGAAGAAAAGTACTCCTTGGTACTGCATATCTGTTTTCTTGAGGACATGAACCTCTGGAACAATACAGACATCCCAAGCAGAATCTCCAAAGGTTCTGGGCAGGTGCTGTTCTCTTCCTCCCCATCACCCCTTCTTGTCACCCACACTGGAACTCCTTATTCAGCCTTCTGGGCACTGCTCATGTTTCACACGTCCTTTTTGCTTTTACTTTTTCAGTAACCTGCTCACCATTCTCTTCTTTTTTGATTTTGGAGTTGGATTCCAAGATTTTCCTTACTTTTGGAGACTAAATGTAATTACACCTGAGTTTGTTTGCTTTCTCCCTCACAATACTTGCCAATATATTTTTCTTTTGTACCTACCAAGAGAAATCAGATTTTATCTTCTTAGGATCAGATTTTGGGTGGTTTATATGTGTTCATTATGTGAAAAATTCTAGTGTTATGTAGAGAGTTGTGAGTAATATTTATTAATTTTCTCACCTGATACAACTCATTTCACTACCAAATCTCAGACTGGCTTCACTGAAGCCAAAATTTTGGTGACCTAAGGAGTAGTAAAATTAAATCCCAGTACATCTTAACCCAGGCTGGGTCTCTGCACATCAGCTGCTGTACTTTTAGCTCCTGTTGCAATGATCTTTTTGAACACACCTACATGTGCTCACAGCACCAGACCGGTGGACTTGGGAAAGACTTTTCCATTTAGGAGCACATCTGAGTAATGCAAGAGTAATGAGATCAATTTGTTCTGCTCTTTCACTGACTTTCTGATTACTTTTAGCTCTGGCTAGAATCCAGCATGGATAATTACATTCTTCCTCCCTAATTCCCCCAGTAGTTTCAGTTGCATATGGCATTCTTTGGCTTCTGTTGGTTTTTGTTTACTGGTAACTACTAAAGTGTTCTACATTTCACCCCAGAATTGGCTGCATTTCAAAAGCCCGTGAAGTGTTTCATACTTTGTGTTGTTTATAAAGCACCTGGGGACTAATTTGGACAAAGGGTCTCACCCAAACTGAGGAATATATTACTTCCTTCCCTGACATCATTCATAACTCATAGATCTTAGAATTTTACTAAATAACTCTCCATAGAATTGGTGGGGTTGAGAGTTGAGAAACTTGTTAGCATTCTGCAACAGAAGAAAGACAAAATCCAGCACTGCAGTGAAACACTTCAATACTGTCATAAAAACATAGAAAGGGTTGGGTTGGAAGGGACCTTAAAGATCATCTCATTCCCTGCCATGGGCAGGGACACCTCTCACTGGACCTGGTTGCTCAGAGCCCCATCCAACCTGGCACTGTTAAAGAGAACCTTTAACTGACCACATAAAAGTGCTGAGACCTTGCAAAAATTAATTCTTTCTGTTGTTCTTTTCTGTTAAAACCTCCTCTTTTAACCGAGCAGTGTTTTGAGGGATAAGTTTAAACTGCTTTTTGAGTGAGATCTCACTGTGATGTGTGAATTCTCCTTCCCACAAGTCTAAAGCCCCATGTGCTCTACACTTTGATCTCCAAAGAAATTTTCCCTGCTGTTTGGCTGAGCCAGGGGCTGACTGAAGGACCCACCTTCCCTGCCAGGCTAATGGCACCTTGGGACTGGTGGCCTGGTCCTGGTCCCTCGGAGTCATGGGTGGGAATGGCTGGAGACAGGAGTTCCTGCCTTGTGGGAGAAGCTCTTAGAGAGGGACTGTCACCCACTGCCACACTGCTCTTTATCTTCTGACTGAAGCTTGGAGATTTAGGCTTGTTTCTTAATAGCTTTTCTGTAATCCACACTTGTCATTGTGATGTGTATCTAAGAGGCAGGTATTAAGTATTAATAAACCTGCTATTTAGCTTGGGTTTGCAAGGCAGAGAAAATTGAGATCCTTATTTGTCAAGGCATTTAAAAGCATGTTAAAAGTCCCATTAAAATCAGTGCAACTACTCACATGCTTAAAGATAAGGCTTTATCTAGGCTGAGACCAGTGCTCAGTACTTGACAGAATATAGCCCTAAATATATTGTCTCGTGCTTCCACATGCTCTAGATTTGCACATTAAATAAATCAGTCATCCTTACAAGATTAGAGATCGTAATAAAGTGTTTAGTATCTAAAAGTCTTCTCTTTTTCATCTTGCACAAGCATCATGAAATCTTAAAGTTATTAGAGGCTAAATAATTTATGTAGCTTGCATAGGAGAAAATGGCACAGAGTGCCAACGATCTGTGGGCTTGAATTTCTACATGTCTCTTATAGACAAAATAAAACATACATTTGGATCAGGGAAATGGGGTGGGGTTGCCCTCTCCCCTGCTCTCCACCCAAAAAAAACAATAAAAGAAACATACCACAGCAAATAACAATATAAATCAAGAAGACAAATAATAAAAAAAGATGTTGTTACAGAAGTGCTCGGCTATTTTCTAAAATGACATTGTTTTTTCATGCAGTAGTAGATTCATCAGTCATTAAGAGTTGCAGAAATACCTGTCCATTCTTTCCTTTTAAAGGAAATGTATTGCATGGCAGCTGCAATCTGTGTGAGCCAAGATTTAAGGGTGCACTCCACCAGCAGCTTGGGGGAAAGATTTACAGAAGTTCCCTTGCTCATTCAGGTAGAGATCTCACTGATTCTGTTTCAAGGTTGTAGTCATCAACAAGGAAGGCATTTAGACATGAGGCAAATGTAGCTCATAGATCTGCAGCTGGACTGGGAAATGCAGAAAGTGCCAGGGGATGGCTGAGAAGAGCTGCCTGAGCACACAGCCCAGCAATTGTGCAGCAGGAGCAAAGGAAGATCAGCACTGCCCTGGGGTTTGACTGCCCCATTCATTTCCCCATGGACTGCTTTGGGGTTGGGCTTCTATTTATTTTATTCACTTATGTGAGTGTATCCCTCCAGAAAATTATATTATGAAAGGGTGATTACAGTTAAATTCCACACAGGCCCAAGAATTGGGTTCCAAACCACATTTTTCCCAAGATTGTGAACTTAGACAGGATCCCACCTTGGGGAGACCGAGAATTTAAACATCAGGTTTTTGTCCTTTAACACTGATGTTAAATTAGAGTTTTCCTCAAAGTCTTAAGCCTGAAAAAAAGAGAAATTAATTGAAAACTGCAGAGTACTTTCCTCTTTTTGCTTTATTCAGAGCTTGTGCATGTAATTTTAGTCTCCCACTTTCCAAACAAACTGCATTATCAGTATTTTGAGTCTACTATCCTTGGTTGTTTGGGATGAAGATAACCCTTCCTGACCACACACTTGATTGCTATGAAATGACTAAAGCTGATAAATTTGAATAAGGAGAAAATTAATGATGTTATTTACTACTTCAATTAAGGGCATAAAAACAGATGTGCCTCAAGGAAAAGAAGATTAATTAGTAGAGGCCAAAAAGTGCAATGTTTAAAGTGAAAACAATTTAAAAATATTTAGTTGTGAATAGCTTATAATGTAGTACTTAATTAAAAAAAAGTAATCAATTAAAAAATCATGTTAGAAATTAAATTAAATTACAATAAACCTGATGACTTCCAGCAATTAAAAGCCTCAACTGTAGGTCCCATCTGCTTAATAAATACTCTGTCAGAACAGTGTTGTGCAAGAATTTGAATGACAAGATTTTAACAATTTAGCCATGGAAGGATGATACAGAGGCAAAGCAACACGCAGAGAGGATGGAAGGCTTGTGGAACTGCCAGAACTTGCTGGTTTGCAGGCAGTTGATGCCACAGACATGGGCTTGGGGGGGTTATAATTTGTATAACGGAGCAGCAACTCTTCCACTAGGCCTGCATCAGTTGTGGAAATCCATTTCCCCCTGAGGAAATATAATCAGAAAGTTTCAGGATGTTTTACACAAAGTTTTCTGGTTGTTTTTTCCTCTTCTCTGACCTTGGACAGGAGGTTGGAGTCAATAAAGTACATTTCTTTTTTCTGCTGAGAATCTTTCAGTGTTGAGGAAGTTTGGTTGGTTCAGGTTTTGAACTTCTTGGCTGTATTTCTAAACTTTTCATTCCTCTCAGAATTGTGGTACTAAAATTTCCACAATGAGACAGTTTTTTTTGATGTGGCATTTATAAAATCTTTATTACTGAGGGATTACACTTTAGCAACTGGCACTGGAAAATGCTCCTCCAGATAAAGTGTGTCCCTAATTTTCTGTAGTTATCTCTGTACTAATTAAATGTTGGCTAACTCAGCTTAACAGGAGCATTCCCCCCACGTTGTACCTGCTGTGTGTGAGCCCCATCAAAGTCAATGCAAGTCCATCTCTCCCTGCTTGAGCTTTAAACAAAGCCCAGTTCCATGAGAGCATCCTGGTCCCATACAGGCAGTAGAGTGGATTTGAATCTAACCACAGAAAAACAGTTCCATTTGCAATGTCTGAGACTTCCCTCTAGACAAAACTCTCACAATTTATTAAATATTTGGCTGAATTTTGGGTCTAGTGAATGAGAGAACTGCCAAAGGTTTCAGTGGTGCAGGGGCAGGCACAGCCTGGTCACAGTGACAGGCAGAGGTGGGATGTGCTGCTCAGGGCTGGAGATCACCTTGCCTTGCTGTCCCAGTGAATTCCCCACAGCCTTCCTTCACAGTTTCAGCTGGAATGAAACAAGTCTCCAAGGCTTTGGCTGCATCTGGAGCTTATTTCTTTCTTATTGGAGTAGGAATAAACCCTTTGAAGGAATAGTTTTGACAGGTAAGGTAACACCACAGAATGTCAGTATGGCTGGAGTTTGTTTTTACTTTCTTCCTTGAAAAGCATAGGGATAGAAGTCAGTAGAAACAAGGGAGCTTTAAAAAATACCATCTAATATGTGATTCAGTCTCCAGCCTCAAATCCTTACAATATATATATAATTCAGAGTAAACAAACCCGCCGTGATTCACAGTGTTCAATAACTGCAGTGCAAGGTCAATTAGCCTCAGTACAAACTGCAAAGCCTTTCAGACATACAGTAGAACCCCTAAAAAAAGCAGCTCATGGGCAGATCAGGCAACATAACTCACACCTACCTGCTTACCAGCACACTTTCTGAGTTAATTCTGAGACTTTCTGAAAAGTTTGGGACCTGGAAGCAGCAATGGCAGAAAAATAAGTCAAGTATTTTGAGAAAGCAGGACCTTCCCCTGCTTTTCTCCCTCCAGTGCCTTGATGTTGTTTAAACCATTGGGAGTGATACAAAGAGTATTTCAGCTTTTGTCAGACCTTGGGAGCAAGATAACAGGTGATTTTTCCACCCTATCTTCATGCATTTTCTTCACTTGCACTACAGTCCCCAGTGTGGGTTTGCATTTCAGTTTTCCAGTGATGCAGCAATAGTTATGTGCAATAGAATGGCCATTATAGTAATTATTATAGTTCTCTTCCTGTGCTGAAATCTTGGGAATCTGAGAGCAAGGGCAGAAAATATATGCTTTTTGGTGGTTTGTTGGCTTCATTGGCTGTGACTAACCAGCACAGTGCTTGGAAAAAAGAGAGATGACTCTTTCAGTCTTAATTTTGGTCCGAACCCAATCAGAACAGTGAAGCACTCATGAATGGATGAGCAGAATCAAGCATCAATCTCTGTTAGCATTTTATCAGTGGTAAAAACAACCCCCCAGACATAGATGTGGGCTGAAATAATATTGGGGTTGAAGCATGCCACAGTGGAAATACAAAAGGAAAGGAAATTGCTATTAACACTTAGGGGGAATGAGGATCATGCATTGCATGACGAGGCTCCATCAGCCTTTGCAGCAAGTGTTAATTTAACTCCCTGCAACACTTAGGTAACTCAGATATAAACCTGGTGTGAAAAATCACATGCACAGCACTTTAACCCTGCCTGCTAAAACGCAATAGCAATTCCTGCCACAAAGCCAATCAGCTGCTATGAGGTTATCAGATGCAGACTGAGCCGCTCTGCTGCTCAAACTCTTACATTTGAAAAATAAACACATTTCATGTCAACATCTATTGCTAATACCTAGAGTGGGGTTTTTTTCAGCCATCAATTTTCTGTGTGTTTATGAATTAGTTTATGGGGTTTTGTTGCGTTTTCAGCAGAAGGGAGTGGACTTTTGAATATCCACGTTTCCATGAAAACAGGATTTCAGTCATGCCCAGGGAATAGAACACATCTATTATTCCATGCAGAAGGAGCAAAGCTGGGGGTGCTGTTTATGGCATAGAGGGAGTAAGTGTGCAGTGCTTTGATTTATTGGCATGAGAGGAGGGGTCGGGGGTCTGAGGGCATATTTTATTTTGCAGAATTATTACAGGGTACAGAGGAGGAGAGAAGCTATTCCAAACTGAGAGTCTAACTCTGTGGCACTAACTTCCAGTCCTAATTTACTGCATAGTCCAACTGAATATTTCACTATGAAGATACCAAAGAGCTGGATTTTTATCTTCTTGAAGGCAGGAGAAACACGTGTCCACAAAAAGCAGTGCCCACAGGAGCTGATTTATTTGGTGAGAGAAGGAGGGAAAAGAGAGGTAAAGGAAATCATGAATAATGTTGCCAGATTTTGCCCTGCAGGTCAAGTAATTACATGAAAGTGTTAACTTTCTATTTTTCTTGCTGTATCTCTAATTATCTTCTACTCATTTAAGTATGTTTGTGTCCATAGCCATTAAAGCTGTAATCTGGAATATAAAATCATAAGTTCATGATACTGCTCAGAAACTAAAATAATACAGTTCAGCATCACAATGACTATAGAGATAGATAGATAGATAGATATTGATATAGATATAGATATAGATAGATGTATAGATAGATAGATAGATAGATAGATGTATAGATAGATAGATGTATAGATAGATGTATAGATGTATAGATAGATAGATAGATAGATAGATAGATAGATAGATAGATAGATAGATAGATAGATAGATAGATATACATCCTTGAGATAAAGACCTGATTTACAGCATTCTGAATACTCAGTTTGGCAACAGCTGACCAAGTTTAGGATGAGAGCACCTCTTTGGAGGTTGAATCTGGGGCTGTGTCCCAGTTAACCCAGGAGTGTTCCCATTTAACCAGTGCCTGCTGAAGGAATCTCTGGGGACCTCCTTGTGAGAGGTGTCCAGTATCTTTTGCTAGTTCAGTCTCAAAAGAAGGTATGCAAAGAAATGCTAAGTACCTGCAAAAATTGGTCTCTGAGACTGACTTCAAAAGCCATCCCTGGAAGGCCCCTCTGGAGACTCAAAGGGCTGGGGCTGGAGGGAGGGAAGGAGGCAGAGCCTGAGGAGTGTGTGCACTGCAAACAGAAATGGTAGCAGAAACACAGTTATGAGGAGAAATTCAGAAAGGGAGAAGAAATAAAAGCTTGATCTTGCTCTGTCAAAAAATAGGGGAGTCAATGAAAAGATCTGAGAATTTCTATAGACTTCCTAATCTTCAAAGACTTAAAAAATATTAAGGGTTGGGTTTCTTTTTTAAGCATTTATAACCTTATACAAGACCGAGCAGATATAAAAAGTGGTTAGGTGTATATAAAATAAAAATATTTAAAATAAAATCAAAACAGCACCCAAGGTCCTGCTGAAAAGCAGCCCACCCTCCTCAGGTAAGAAGACAGGCTGAGTTTTATCATCTTATGCAAGATGAATAAAAAACTTCATCATTTAAGCCCAGTTTGGTTTCAATTCAGAGCAAAGGGCCATTGTTTCCATTGTGAGGCTGACAACTGTCCAGTGGCAGTGACTGCACAGCCCTTGGAGAGAAGCTGAACACAGAATCAGAGGGTTCTACCAGAATATCCCCCTGGCGCTCCAAACAAAGCCAAATCTCTCATTGCCACGTCTCCTCTCCCCTTTTGCCATTTGTATTTCTGATCCCAAGGGAGTTATGTTGAAACAACACACTGCAAACTGCCCCAATTTTGTTACAGTTTTTATTGCTAATCCGATTTGGAAGGAATTTGTGCTTGACCTTTAACTGAGTAAGTTTAATCAGCTTTCAAGAAGCTGACAATTAGCAGCTAATCAATAGAGTATCATTGGCTTAGTAGTGCCTTTCCCTACCAGGTTTAGACTACAAATATCTGTACCTTAGGTCATATCAAGGCTTTGAAGGTGAACAGGAGTTTCTCTGAGTGTAGAGCTCCCAAAAGGGAAGGAACGCTCCAGATGTGTGAGGCAAGTTCAAGGAGAGCTATTGGTGGGAATAAGTAGCTTTGTCTTTAAGTTACCTGGTTCAAACAGCTACTAAACCCCTTCCTGCACCATGAAAATGTCCTTTCTCTCCCATGAGGTCTCATGTGAAATAATAGTTTCACAGATTGTTGTTTACTGGTTTTAAGCTAAACTATAATTGAACATGGTGTATTGCAGTTTTAGATGAGAGGTCAATCTAATTGCCAAGTAATTGTCTGAAGATTACATGAACAATAAAACATAAAGTTGTACACTTTGGAACACGCAGTGTCAGGATGGTAAGAAATGTTTTTGCATTTAATTGACATTTAACAAAATAATTACAAGTCCCTCAGGATAATTAGAATACAAACTGTATTTGCAAAGTGCTTAAAATACTAGTTGACCTTTAGTAAGTGTGTTAATCAATAACAAACATATAACTTGCTATTATGCCAATTAAATGCCTGTGTATTTCATTCAGATACTTAAAGGTGAAGGTTAAATCATGTTAAATCATTGCCCTGCCAAGATGAGCACGGTGCTCTGATGTGTTGCTTCCAGAGAAACCACACAAAATATCTTGTAAAATGCCCCAGGGATCCCAGTGATGCAGGTTTTTTTGCAGCAGGGAATTTAGTCTTGAGCTGCAGTCACAGGACTCAATGCCAACATTCAGAGCTCTGAGGAGATGGTCCCTCTCCTGTATCCCCAGAAATGTTGATAAATTCAGGTTAAAGTGTGTGTCTGTGCTGAATGGTCCTTCTCCAGTGGAGTCTCCACTGATCTTCCACCATCCAGAGAAATGCAATGAGGTGACTGCAAAACTGCCTTGGATATAAAGCATCTTTGAGCAGAGAGATGAGGATCTTCTCCTGTCATAGAGATATCATGATGTTTTACATGTACTAACAAATTAATACAATAATGGTTAGTGTGGAATTAAACAGTGTTTGTGTTGTGTTGCACGTTTGTGTAACGCTTGGCGCAGGACCTCAAAGGTGGAAGGGGAAATGGTTGGCACTTGCAATCAGAAGTTGTAGATTTTCTGCCTAAGTAGCTAAAAGCAAGAAAAAGAGATGAGATGCTGTTTTTCTTTCTGCTCCTGTAGGAATTTTTCCAAGATGTTATCTTTGCAAAGAAATCCATTCCCAGCACAAGTGATCTAAGAACAGAACAGAACAGCCACTTGTATGATGTAAATCAGCATTGCTCCACTAAGCTATAACTGTTCTATTATGTTGAAGAGCTGATCAAATGTATTTGGGAAAGCTGCAGTAAATTAATATGGCCATTCTCTCTCTTTTTCAAGAGTAATATTCTTCTGACTTTGCATAAAGGTCAATGAAGTGTTAAATTGAGGGTGATTAAATACAGAGTGTGAAGGAAATGATTCCAAGAGCAAGAATCAGGGAGAAGGTATGAATGAGGATGCAATAAAAATAAAGCAATCATTGAATGATAAAAACACCTTCTGATATGCAGAGCCCAGAGCTGTAGTGACACAGGTACTGGAGAAAGAGCAAAGAAAACTCTTCCCTTGCTGTGTAACTGAGGTTTCTATGTAGCCTTATGAAAAGTATTCTGTAGTTCTCAGTGTTTGCTCTGTACCTGGAACTGATCTACTTAGAACAGAAATTTTTAAACAGACATTGAGTCAAGTAAATCAGAACAACTTTTTTAATATGATCCCCAGGCCCAGAGCTTCCAGGGAAATTCTTTTCCATAACTACATGAAAGGCTGCTATTCCTGGTCCTGCCTTTAAATTGCTATTACAATGCAACCAGACAAAATGCTGATCTTAAATTTGCTGGGGACATGCAAATCATTTTCCAAGTGGTATGTAAATTATAACCATTATAAAGCAGTTCTTCTTCAATTTTTGGATGGACTAGATTTCCTCAGAAAATAAGGAGCTCTGTATCGTATTAAGATCCCACAGAGTTCCCAGGTAATACTGAAGCCATTCTGGTCTGCAGGTTCCCATGTTGCTCCAACATGAGGTTATGACCAGGTACAATTGCTCACATTCACTTGTAATATCTGTCCATTGCATTTTAAAACATGGCACAGAAAAGAAATCAGCCCATTGATGTCTACATTACCCTTGTGAAATAAAGCCTTATTTTGCAGATATTGTCTTCTGAATAAAACATTGCTCCCAAGTTGTAATCTAATTCCCCAACAGGTAAACAGGGAATTCTGCAGCAAAGCTGATGAAACTAAAGTCAGACTCACATCAATAAAAAACTGTCCTTAAAATATTCTTAAAGTGGAGTACTATACCTTGGGTTTAGAATACAGAGAAATACAGATTTATAGTCAGTGAGAAGTCGATGATGAAAAAGTTGAGAGGTTTTATGAGCCCTGAGGCAACAAAATGCTGAGATATTTGAAAGAAAAGCTCAGAAATCACTCTCAAAGAGGACTGTTGATTTTCCATGTAAATAATTGATAAAATAATGTACAGACATCTTAGCTGGAGATGTAACTGCCAGAAGCTGTGAAGCTGCATTAATACATCCTGCATTGCTTTGATGTGAAGTTTGAAAGTGTCACACACACACCCCACCCCCCCTGCAATGTTTGATGCAGAAATGAGCTACTGATGAGCCATTCATGAAGCATTCCCAGGGATTTGATCTTTGTGGGGCACTGATGTGTAAGATGGAACACAGGCCTCCAGAGGATATTCCTCTGGTGCTCCATAGAGTGACTTTACAGGTTTTCTTCCTGCTGCTGAGATGGATCCTGTTGCCTTTCCTGAGTTTAGGGGAGTCCCATCATCCCCATTTTCTTAATAGAGCCTTGGTGCATCCAGAGGAATGGATAGAGTGGAGAAAGAGGAAATTCTGTTATCTGCTGGCTGCAAAACTTGTCTATGGAGCTTGGAATGTTTTCCCCATAGCCTGTGAGTTTCCTGCACGTGCCTTTTGGCAAATTCTTGATGTTAAGGACCGTGCAACATCCCTAGAGCAGAGTGTTCTGAGGCTGCAGGGGAAAATAGTGTTGAATGAGAAGGTGACTGGGAGTAAATTAACCATAATGGGTATTCAGCATCATTCTTCCTTGTACTGCAGGTGCAGTGACTCAAGAACAACAATTTCTTCACCCCCAGACTAAACTGTAGTCAAGAAAAGCTGAAGGAATTTAATATGCCAGACATAGGTCAGTGGCTGCTTTAATATGGCTTGGTCAGAGCATACAAATTGACACCAAAGGTAGTTTGAAAATAAATAAATAAATGGAACTGAGAGGTAATGGTTTGTCTGCTCTCTTCGTGGTGGCACAGGTGGTGCTTTGACATTTGAGGCATCTCTTTGCTTATAGTTTGACAGAGTTTGGGGTCTTGGCAAGTTTAGAGTTCTATTTGTGAAATATTGATGAGATTAAAATACTTGTGCATTTTCTTTCCTGAGATCTTTTCTTCTTAGTGCCTCAAACTATTTAATAGAGGGAGGTTGGTATATATGCAAACGTGGCACTTTGGTGAGTTTTTAAGGGAATTTACTACAATAAATAAATTTACTTTTTCAATTGTAACATGGCCTCTTCGAAGCTGTGAGTTCTTTATGTTTGAACTCTTTAGCTGGGTCACACAAGGCAGCCAAATAGATGTTTCAATACAGAATGAACTGAAATAAGTAATTTATGAGTCCAAATTACCCTTATTTTCAGTATTTACACTGTCCTAAGCTCCAGGACAAATCCATTTTACAATATAAGAGAGTGAAAGCTCCAAATGTAAAGTTTGTTCCCTGCTTTGCATATTAAACTCTTAGTTTAAATTCTGCCTTTTCCACATGGCATATATTAAAATAAATGAAAATCTATTAGGTCTGATTCTCCTTTCAGCAAGACAGATTTCCCAGTTGTGCGATTCCAGTGCTGCCAATAATGGCTTTGCTCGCTCAAAGTGAATAGCAGAGAAGAAAAATCAAATCACAAAATATTTATGTTTAAAACTGTACAAGAAACAGGTTAATGCCTCACAAGGATGACTGAAACAATGTCATAGCCCATAAAGTGTCCTTTGGCATGACTTTTTACTTGTTTGTTTAGTTTTCCTGTCAAAGCAAAAATACTGGTGGATCTTACAAGGTCTTGGCCTATTCATTAATGTACAGCAACTGCCTTTCAGACCTTCCACGAGCAAAGCATTTATTACAGTTATTGTGGTGACGTTGTGTGACACTTCAAATTATACTGGAGTTATGTCAAAGGCATTCTCAAATAAAATTACAGAAAATGCTAAGTCTTTCCAGCTGTAAATCTGCAGACTGCAGTGGGAGTTCCTTTGTGTCCAGCAGATGTCAATGTGGTGATAAACTAAAGCACACCAGGAACCAAACCAGGCCTGGCCACCTTCAGAGTAAGGGGAGAGCAACCACTCCCATTCCAGGAGCCAGACTCGGCCATGCTCTCTCAGTACAGCGGAGCATTCCTTTAATTTCTTTGGACAGCTCTTTAAAAACTGGTTTTATGTGTTCACACAGCGTCAACATTGATTTAACTGCAGTTAAAAATGCTTTGTGATTCCTATGACTTTGTGCTTTTCATTTCTCCTCATCCTCAGCTCCCCCAAATATGATGGTCTTTCTTTTCACTCACGTGCAGAGTAATTAATGTAGGCTGTTGTATCAATGCTTTTCTCCAGTGCTTGTCAGATTTTCTCTCCAGACTTATCAGGGAATTCCCTGTTGCACTATTTGTTGTGTTACATGTTATTTCAAATAGTGGATGTTTCACTGATGTTAATTATTTAGGAAACAGGAGCAATGGATGGTGGTTAACACTTTGTAGGTGGATAGCTTGTCCTCCAAGTAGTTCTTCTATTTAGTCTTTTACTGTCATGTTTGAACACTATTGATTTTCTTTAAATTCATCATATTGTTTAGTTGCTTTTTTACTGTACATGATGTCTGAGTATTGCTATATTGATTTCCCAACAAGACATTTTAGTTTCAAAATATTAATGACTCAAACCCTACGTACTGGTACACGTTTTTTTGTTTCATAAAATCGTTCAACAATGGCCAAGGAATAGAATTTTTTCTGCCTTTCTTGCCTTATCCAGAACATGGGTTAACAGCAGATGTTCCAATGAAGATTGAATGTCACCAGATCAATTAGGAAATCATTATCTGTGTAAGATGTCCTAATCTGGGGGTATGGGCAGCTCTCATCTCAGTGACCAGTCCCTGCTTGGCCTCTCTGGGGAATAACAGTAAACACACAGCCATAAAAGCAGGAACAGACCTCCCTCCCATTTCTGCTTCCCTCACTGCTGACCTCTGCTTTCCCAGAGAACAGAGTGGGGATATGCACAAAAAGGAACTGTTGAGTATTTTGTATGAGTTTCTTGTTGAAAGATTGAGTTTTGCCACAACTCTCTGACTTTATTTATTGCCAAGATGAATATGCACACTGTGTTTTCAAAATGTAAATATGAGTAGTTGCTCTTTTGTCTGTGTTGGACAGCTCTGACTGTGACATGTCATGAGCTCCCTTTTCTACAACAGTCTGAAACTTGCAAGCAAAGAAGTTTTCCAGTTGAACTTGCTATTTAATTCAATCCTCTTGAGAACCTCTCACACCTCTATATGTAAGGTTTGCATAAATTCTTGCAGTCTTAGACCAATGTTTGGCAAATAACACAAGGGCAGTAAGTACCATAAGTTGATATAATATATTAAGGAACATAGACTAAAATAAGATTTTTATAGTGGTTCATCTTCAACAGTATTTGTGTACCTTGAGAGTTGTTTTAAACCTGGACAGGTTTAGCATAAGAACATGTTTTTGTTACAATGCAGCAGTTTTGCATAATAGTTTGTCTGACACCAGCTGTCACAAGGGACTAAACAAGGAGAAATTCTGTTACTTCATTTTATGAACACTAGACTTGGTTTTTATTGTAGTCTAATAAGTGCATTAAGCCTGCAACCTGGGCAAGTTGGGAAATATATTTGACTTGAGTCACACCTAGTGTATCAATTTTATTTAATTATTGAAAGCATCAGTCACGGGGCTGTGTTTGTACCCACTGTAAGCTCAAGTGCTGTCCCATGCAATTCCCTTAGAAGAGCATGTTACCATAAGGAAAACCTCCCAAAGATTTTGTTCTTGGAGTGTGACTTTCTGACATAACAATTCAGATATCTAATTTCTGAACTGGGATTGCCCATCATGCCATTAAGTGTCCCTCTGTCCCTGCCCAGTCATCCTGAGTTGTTCTCAATTTTCCTATGTCCTGCTGAAGGCTTCTAGAAACTCCCTCTCTAGTTTTCATCCTGGTCATTTGGCATGAGCAAAAGCTGTTTCTTGTGCTGCCAGGGAGAAGGGAAGCCAGGCCAGAAGCACCTTGGAGCAGTGAGCAGGGCTGGGTGAGGGTAAACTCCATGGTCTCTGTGGTAGAAACCAAGTTGTTCCAAGGTACTTGAAGTGCTGCTCTTGCTGAAGGAACATTCCCAACTGAGGGTTCTAATTAAGCATAAAGTCATGGGGGGGGGGGGGGGGCAATGATTTTCCAGTTACATTTTAAAGAGTAAAGTTTGCATTTAAGAAGACTATATTCATTTGACACTCACCTTAATTGCACCCACCCCAGAGCTGGGAGAAGGGCGAGGACTCTGGAGTCAGGGCAGGAACCTGCCTGGCCTGCACAGGACCATGGGCACAGCAGCTGCAGAGCTCAGGGAGGGGAACCTGAGTTTGCACATCAGTTTGTAACTTGGGGCTGCTCTTTTGAAGGGGGTTGCTTTTTAAAACAGGTTGCATGGTTGTGAATACCACAAATCATCCTTTCTTTTCAAAAGAAAAGATACCTTATTTGTGTCATCTCCCTCTTTTGGCATTGCTGAATGCTCCTCTTGGGTTTTGCCAGTCCAACAAAGCTATTCCCAAGCATTCCACAGGTTGGGGCATCCACCTACACATCAGTGCTGCCTTCAACAAGACGTGTACAGCAAAGTAGTGCATCATGTCCTCTTACTCTGGAGAAAAGTTATTTCCTTGTTTGTCCTCAGTTAGTCCTCAGCTGTTAACCACAGATTGGTTTTTTTTCCTAATAGCTGTGTGGAACCTGAGGGGCAACCCCCACTGGGATCTGTCTGCTGGCTTAGATCAAATTTTAGTTCCAAATATATTTACTGTCACTTCTTTTATATGGGACTTGTAAATCTTTTCATGTAGAAACAGTGTGGAACTAAAGGTCTAAACTCACCCTTTGATGTCAGTAAGAACTTCCTGCTTAGCTGGATTGCTCTACAATATTATACACCCACTGGAGAAATAAAAAACCTTGGTAATGGATTGTTAGAAACTTTACAGGAATTTTTAAATTAAACTTTAAGTGAGCATATTGATATGCTTGCATAATAAGCTCTGCTCTAAGCATGTGGAAACATAAATATACATAAATTATGAAATCAAATGTAAAAGTCATCTAGATATTCCCATTTTTGTGCAACAGGTTTTGCAAATCAGCTATATATGTGATTTAAATCTTAAATGAGTATGGATGCCATATGGCTTCCCTATGTATCCAAAACATTGCAACCCTTGCTGAGGAAACAGTATTAAGGACAGTTTATTCTTGGTTTATTGCAATGTCTCTTCTGAGTGGTGAATACATTTTGAGCTGCTCTTGAATGAGGGCATGTTGTGCTTTCTGGAATAGAAACAGATATGTTGATCTCTTCCTTATATATGAGACTCAAAAAAGCCCCACAAACCAAAACAACCCATCCTTTTTGGGGGTGGTAACTATTCTGTGTCCTACTGATGCTTCTCTCCTGCCTCTCCTAAAGGCTGGGGTTTCCAAGATAATCACTGAGAAGTGTACAGAGTATTTATTCCTTTCTGATGTGCATATGTTATTAGCATCATATATAAGCATATATTATAGTCATCTCCCTGGGTCAAATCCTTTTGTCTTGGCAATTTTAAGGTCGTTTCCAGAATCTTTCCATATTTCAAGATATGCAAATTTTTGTGTATCACCCAATGCTTTCACATACAGAAAAATTTCATTAATGTTTTTAATATCGATCTTCATGATTTTGGGCATATAATGAAATTAATCCTTCTTTTCCTTCCTTACTGTAAATCTTGGATAGCATCAAGAATGCAATCTGGTATAAATTTTGTTGTTCCACTGCTCTTCTGCAATGCCGTAGAGCTTCATGTAGTTCCTAAACCAGTGTAGGCTCACTGCAAAAATACATTGACTGAAGATTTTCCAAAATTCTGATTTCACACTCACATGGATTGAATAACACTTAAATGAGGGAAATGATAATTTTGTGCATTAGGACTCTGATGTTTACACTGCATCATATGCTGTGTGGTTTATGCCCTCTCTAACTACTCTGTATATTTTGTGTTCTGCAGGGGTTTCCTGCATTCCCAAAGAGCTGAAAACGTTCTTTCTTTTTAAAAGTCAGTATTTCAGCTGTCATCTTTTCATAGGGCAGCAGCAGAGGGGAAGAGAGAGAAAAATAAGAACAATAATAACTTCCACTTGTACAGCATCTTTCATCTCAGGCACCAAAGCCAAAGATCATTAGTGAGACGGGACTGTTGGTTTTATTTCTGACCTGCATCCAGGCTCCCTTTTCTTCTGATCCTACTCAAGGTAATTAGGGAAAGGAGAATAGATGGGTGGCCAGGAAGAAGCTACCCCAGGTGTCAACAGGAGCACTGCTGAGGACTTGGCTTTCCAATTTCCCCTCCCTTGTTGGGAAACATCCTAGCCATGCCCTTCTGAACGGGGCATAAAGAATCTAAGGCATGCTGAAACATTAAGTATCTTGCAGATTATTTTCTGAGCGCCAGATTCCCTCGCATTTACTTCCATTTCAGCTTCTGATGTTCTTCCCCAGTGTAAATGAACACAATGTTCTCCCTTCCAGGCCCTAATTAATGCATAGCTGTTTAATTTCCTTGTGAGATACTGAAAAGCCTCTAATCTTGTCTAGAGAACCAGCTGTGATTCCTACCTCTGTGATGCAGCAAAGCTTAGCCAGGTAGCAGAATATTTTGAAATCTTTTGCTCAATAGAATGATTCTTTCCAGCCCTGAGTTTGCTTGTGTTTCAAAGTAAATCAGAATCTGTGCTGTCACAGTGATTATGGGCTTTCCCTCGTGGCAGTGTATCTGTCCCTGTGCTTTCAAAGTGGTGAGGTTAATTTTTTCACAGATAAACCAAAGCAGAGCAGTTTAACGGAACTGATCCTGGCAGATGTTCCAAGACAATGGTGGTCTTTGAGTACAGTACCAACATCTTCTCCTCCTCCCCTCTGTCCTCAGAGGTGATAGGAAGAAACACAGCAAGTGTTGATCAAAGCTTTCCTCTGATGGGACCGTAGCTATTGCTATTGTCATTATCAATACAGTCACTATTGATCCGCTTTCTCAGATTTTCACCTTTACCCAGTGAAATGAGACTCAGAGGGTGTCCCCATGTTTATATTCCAGCCTTCATGTGCCTTGCAAATGGCTTGTGGTGCTTCTCCCAGTACAGTCCATGTTCTTCAGTCTTTAAATCACATACTTTTTTATTTCATACCACATAAGCTTGCACAGTCAAAGCCATATTCTCCTTGGCTGCAGCTTTTTTGTATTCACACAGGACCAGAGCCCTGGTTTCTTGTTTCATTACTGATCACACGACTGTTGTGATGACAACAGCAGCAGTGTTTAAAGTTGACACAACTTAGTATTTATGAAAAGAAACTAAGACAGAAATAATAGGCATGAAAATTTTTAGCCCTTTCCAGTCTGATTATAATTTATTTTCTCCTGCCTGCAGTCAAACAACAGCCTCAGGCTCTGCTGCAGCCTCTTACCCAGGGCTGAGGAGATATGGTGGATATGTCAAGTGTATTAGGAAACCTCAGTAATCTCTCATCACTGAGCTGCTTCAGACAACTGTTTAGGAATAGCATTGTTTATACAAACAGCGTCACTCTGGCTCACTACCAGTTTGTGTGCTTTCTTCAGAGATGCTGATCTTATCTTACAGCTATCATGGTGTTGAATCTTATCTTGCTTGTGTTTTTAATTCCCTTCTCCCTTCCCCTCCTATGCAAAATGTAAACTCTATATGGTAAGAACAATTTCTGTGTAGCTTATGTGTGCTGCTCCTGCCATCAGGAGATCCTGGTCCACCAGGTGGGGGCTGTGACTTTGCTGTGGTGTAGGTACAAAGGGCAAGTTTTGGTTCATATCAGTCTGAGTAAAATCTGTTACAAACCACCCCAAACCATCTTTGCATGGGGGAAGAAGTTTAGTAATAGATTTCCTGAGGACTTATTTTTAAGTTTCTGCTCCTTCTTAAGATATAATAGGAAAAAGAGAGAGAGAATACAACCCAAGAAAGACAAAGATGCTCCACACAATTGCCCATCACCCGCTGATCGATGCCCATCCCATCTCCTGAGCACCAGTTTGTGCCTCCCAGCCAAGTTTCTCCCCAGTTTCTATACTGAGCAGGATTTTCTATGGTGTGAAATATCCCTTTGGATATTTGAGTCAGCTGTCCTGGCCACACTCCCTTGTGGCTTCCTGGGAAGCTGCTCCAGGCAGAGCATGGGGAACTGAAACCCCCTTGACTTAGGAAAGGCAATGCTAAGCAATAATATCAATGTGTTCCCAACATTGTCCTCATACTAAATCCAAACCACAGCACTGCAACAGCTACTAGGAAGGGAATTAATTCTATCCCAGCTGAAACTGGGATAGAGTGTCAGTGTCCTCTGGTGTGGTTCAAGCTGTGGGAAGGATTCAAGTATAGAGAATCCCAAAGAGAAATGGGGCTACTCTGGGATCCTGGAATGTGCTCATCTCTATCTGCTGTGGCGTGGGAAAATAAAATAAATCAGTACAATCTGAACTGGGAGAAAAACATGATGGTCATTCTTGGGTTAAAGAAGTTGTGAGATCTTTTTACTTTCCTAAAAATGACAGAGAGGAATGTCATGAGCATGGTCTCATATTTCTCCAGTAACTAAATATTGCTTTGGCTTTATTGCTCAGTTGACTTACAGAGAATGGATTTGTGGTTAGAGGAAAGACTTTTAAAACTGCAACTAGATTACTACTTTTTTTTTTTTTTTTTGGCCAAAGAATTTTTGATTAAAAAAATGGCTTGAAGCTTAATTTCATTTTTTAAAGGAGTTCTTTCTTCAGTCAGAATTTTACAGACCTATTTAAACAAAAAGCAGGAATTATAATAAATTATACACTTAAGTTATTTTTGCTCCTCTTTAGCCCTATATCTTTAAATGGAGCTTGAAGGCAAAACTAATTAACGAGAAGACACGTATATAAAATGAGTTCAGAAGTACAGAAATCTGAGTGTTGCCTCAAGCAAAGAGTCCTCAACACGCTGAACCAAATATAGGCTGTTTTACTGGAAAAATTTAACTCTTCCATTCAGACCTTCCCCTTCACCCTCCTTTCTTTCAAGTCACCTTGTTCAAGATAAATCGATTGACCAAGATGGAGTTTTCCTGAGTGATTTGTGGTTTGAAATGGCAAAGTACTTTAAGACTCTCTTTTCATTTCCTTAAAGAAATCTGAGCTTGAAAGTGAATCTTTCTGTCTCAGAGAAGAGGAAGAACAAACTCTTCTCATTTGAGAGTCAGGGAGATGGTCTGAAAAAATCAGCAGCAGCTGTTGAAGATATTGGGGTGTGTCTGCTGTTACAGGATCCTCATCCTGATCAGCCCAAATGAAAATAAGAGGACAAAAACCAACAACAAAAAAAGAAAGGTGGAGAAATCACTCTGCAAATATGGGGATGCAGACTATAAAAACTGAGACCTCATAAAGATTGGAAACAGCTAATAGGTCATGCTTACCCCTTCCTTAAAAGTTTATGCTCCCTGGATGATGCAGGTTCTTCTGGAGATCTACACACTGTTTGCAAGTTTCTGAACAACTGGAGGGTTTGAAAGAAACTTTGAAACTGTGGTTTTTTTCACTGAACATAAATCCAGCCATCACTACAGAGTTGAATCCACTGGTCAGACAAGAGAGCGTGTCATTTTTCACAAGCTGTGCCGTGTCACTCTAATTTGGAATAATGGGAATTGAAAGCAACCAGGAGCATTTCTCTGGGCTATGAATATATTGCCTCTTGAAAATGTGAATTAAAATTCACATCTTCATCTTTGATTCTTGTTCCTATGCCAGCAAAATATTTGATATCACAATAGAAAAGAGTATTTTATTTATTTTAGAATACAATTGGAATATTATTTTCTCTTACAGCCAGAACAACCATAACTTAAATTGACAGTGCTAAATACTGTGGTAAATCTGAGAACAATTCCTTTGTTCTTGATAGATTAAACTGACCTAAAATATGAATCACATTCCAAAAATGTGTCCAAACTATTAACATAAATTTGTCCAAGATCCAGCAATGCTTAAGCAGTAGGCCAAGTACTGTTTTCATCCACCTCTGACTTCAGTGACATGTTTTTCCAGCAGGTTTCACAAACATAATGAAGAAATTATGGTAATAAATCTTTCCTTTCGTGTACATCTGATTCAGTATTGGAAAAGATGGTTGTGCTTCCTGTAGCTCCTGGGGGCCTTGTGCGTCTGTAGTGCAGAACTCTGCTGCAGATGCACCTCTCTTGGCAGCACCTGAGGGTGACTCCAGCCAGCAAAGCATGCCCAGGTTGTGCCAGTGGGTTCTCCAAATCCAGGTGAAATATTTCATGCCAGTGTGTAACAAGGTTCATCAGCCAGTCTTGGACTATACAGGCATAGCCAAGTTCTGCCCTATAACAACCTCCTAAGGTGCTGGTTGGAAAAGGATTAGCACTGTAGAGATTCTGGAGTGTCCTTGGGGTGGGAGAGCTCCTTGCGTGACTCTGCTACCCACCCAGCAGCCCAGCCTGGCTCTGTCTGGCACTGAGCTCACTCTGCAGCCCACTGGGGTTTCCCTTTGCAGTGCTCTGTGCATGAGCCCCTCAGATCCACGTGTCTCTGGTGGAACACTAAAGGAAAGGCTGCCAAGGAGAGTGGCAGAGCTGCACTCCAGCACCCCACTGCTGCATGAATCAGGCTTGGAAAAGCTGGGACAGGGCATGGTAAGAGCAGCAGTGAGAACATTGAGCAGTGAGCCCAGAGTCCACAGTCAGACTAATGCGAGCTGTTCCCGCAGGGAAAGAGTCAGATAGGAAAACAACACTGCGTCAAGTGTGCTTTTGTCATCCAGAAACACTTAAGCTGCATGAATAAAATTGCATTTGGTATGCCAGGGGCATGAATAACTCCCCAGACTGCAAAGGAAGTACACTGGCTTGGATGATTACCAGTGTCAAGGCAGCAGGTTCCAGGAACTGTTTTCACTGGTAGAACAAGGAAGGAAGAAATTCCCATAAGAAAGTGGGTCAGATACCAGTGAAAAAGAACAAGAATCAGAGGGCCCAGAAGCTGCATCCCAACAGCTCTGAATCTGGGGACAGAATCTATGTAAGCACAAATGTCACTTCTCTGGCCCTTAACAAGCCCTGACAGACCTCCTGTGTTGCTGTGAAGGACGCTGGGCTCGTCCAGCAGCTTTGTTAAGTACAGAGCCTTAAATGCTGCAGATGAGGCTTCAGATTCCTAAAGCTTGATTTCTGTCAGTAGAGAAGTGCTTTCTCCTGTTAAGCAGGGCAGGTCTCTGACCTGGGAAAATCCTTAATCCTGCTGCTGACAGTTCCTTTAACTGCCTGGGTCTGGCTTGAAGAAGAGAGTTTGACGGATGAGAACGAGGCTGTTCCTCACTTCGTTGTGCCTGGTGAGCTCTCCCATAGTTTTGTTTGGAACACAGGAATAGCTGCTAGTCTGGAGCCACCTGTCTGCCCTACATGGAGCAGGGTAAAGACTCAGCCCATTGCTGTAAAAATAAATGGGGTGCGTGGATTTTGTGCTCCAGGTAATGTGTTGTTTTGTGTGCAGATCTAGAGCACTAAGGAGATTCAGCATTATTCCAAAGCCCAGTAAAACCTGGGTAAAATAAAGCAAGAATGGAAATGGCCCAGTAGAAAATACAGATGGAGAGCTGTTCATCCACTCTGCCACTATATGGACACACCAGATAGGCACAACTTGTGTTTCCTCTGCTTGCTCCCTTTCTGAGCCTTTCCTCCCTTGGCAGAGTTAATCCTGCTTCTCCCAAACATCAAAAGGATCTTCAATGGTTGTAGGAGACTGGTATGAGTCTTGCCACAGGGTTCCTAGAAAGATGTTAAATTTGTAATGGCTTGTCTCCGCCCTGAGCTATAGATCTTTGTCTTATCACATGGCAATTACACAGAGACTTTAAGTGACAGCTCAGTATTTCCCATGTTCCCTCATTTCATTTTGTAATTGAAGAAAACTTATGATCCTATTAGCAAGTTTCTTGTTTGTGTTTTTTGTCTAGAAGTTCCAGCCTTTTGATGGATGTGTTACATTCATGCTGAGTGATTAAATATGATAGTAAATGAAAATATATTCAATAATCCAGGCTTTGGATGCCAGACAAAGTATTTATTATAAACCCAGAGAATGGCAGAGGATGTACAGGTTACACTGTGCCCTGCAGCAGGATCTGTAGTTCAAAGAGTGTCAAGTTCAAAGAGTCAGTCCCACCAAAGGATTTAGTGTAGTCAGATCTGCCAGGGTTGGTGTTTGGTACTGCAGCTGCAATGAAAACTCCCTCCTGGGTCCTTCTCAACAGAGACTGAATTCTGCCTGGGTTTTTGTTTGGTTGGGGGTTTTTTTCCTTATGGAAGCCAAAGCATGAAATGCAGGTGAGCCCCAGGATCATTGCAAATGTGATGCTCCCTGCTCAGCTCCAGCCTCTGCCCTCTGCTTCCAATTTCCCACAAGCTTTCTGTGGTATTAAAGAAGTAGTTGTGCTGAACTGTCTTACAATAAAAAGCAGCTTTTCCAATTAAATCCTCTGCTTTCCTGAATCAAAGTCATTGTGGAGTTGTTTCTGAACCTGTTTACTCACCAGGAGTTGATACAAAGTGTGCAAACCCCATGAGACCTGTTTTACCACAGAGACTTGAGAAGGGAATATTAACATTTTCCCTGCCAGAGTTCAGGTGATTTCAACCTATTTTTTGATACAAGAATAGTGAAATACAAACACAGGAAAACTGTGATGTCAAATGGTAGTCTAAGATCAAAATCAGGAAGTTTTTGCTGGCTTATGATATCTTACCACCTGCATCTTTCCCCCCTCTCCATAACCAGCAGCCTGCAGAAGGTTGTAAGCCTTTTGTAAGCAGTTTAAATCTTCCCATGACACTGTTTTACATTTTAGTTCCAAAAGTCCCAATTTTGAAAACCTGTTCAATGTGCACAGTGCATTGAGAATGATCCCAAAGTTCTCTCCAAGGGATTTATATGCAGGAATAGCACTCTTTCCTTTTGGAAAGCAGTCGCTAGCTGAGGAAAAAAAAGCATTGTACTCGAAGTATTTCAGTGTTATAGGTTGGAATAAGCAGTTTTTGAGTTAAAAAAATTCCTTCAAGGGAAGGGAAAAGAAGGTTTAGTCCTTAAGTTACAATGGCAAATGTGGGCTCTTTCCATGCTGTTTAAATGAGAGGCAGCATCTCCACTGGCAGTGACCTGGATTTTTTTTTTTTTGACAAACTGATAAGCTCATATTTTGAGATGTGCTCCCCATGTCAGCTCCCAGCCAGTGCCCCCTCCCACTGCCCACGCAGCCCCTGGTTGGCACAGCTCTTCCCCTCCCACCTCTGGGCAATCCAATTACCTCAGTGGTGAGGAACAAAGCTCAGTCAAGGCTCAAACGTAGCGGAAAGAGGAGAAAAGTCATAAAGGGGAAGTTAATGGCCCAGCAATGCCTGTTGGGAGCACTGCTGAAATGGGCTCCGTTATTCCTGCTGGATCAATCACATCTTTGATGGTTTGCTGCTCTTACTGGGGAAGGATCCAAGTGAAGAATCCCCCCCAGAAGCCTGGCTGCCTGGCAGGGGCTTGTTAGCCAGGGACAATCTGTGACATTTATCCTTGTGTCACCTCGTGGGTCTCCTCTCTGCTTGTTCAGCAAAGCAGCTCCATCAACATCAATGTCTTCTCACTCATTTAAAATGAATCGACACCTGAGTGCTGACAATTTGTTTGGGGTACAGCAAACCGGGCAAAGTGCTGTTGTGGAACAAAAGGTCTCTGACAAGGATCATATAATAATACTTAAAAATCCCAAGTTATGGCTGGTGTGCTCTCTAGAGGGTTAGTTTTGTGCTTAGTTTTCATTTGAAGGAGCCTCTAAACCAGTTGCAAAGATCACTTTATATACATTTATTGGGGCTATTTACCTTAGCTAGGCTAACCTGGATCTATGGATGCTAACTTATTTAGAACATAGCTCTTGAACAGAATAAACATTTGGATTTGTCAATGAGATGCACATTTTAAATCTAGCAAAAAATAAAATCTGCAAAAAACCTTAAAAGCAAATGTTGTGTGATCCAAGCTGTAAACTCTGTGTCAGAGATTAATTCTTTGTGCTTGTAGGCATGCAGTGACAGAATGTCCACATTTCTGCAAATAGTGATATATGTTTGATATATCTTTAATATATCCAGTTACTTATCACTATTTTGAGTATTGCAGTTAAATAAAGAATAGTATAGAACAGTTTTCTGTTGTATCTTGCTTGGCATGAGCAAGCTGAAACAGTCAAATCATAAATACATGGGTTTGCATGGGATTCTACAAGCTTGGAGAAAAATAAGATCCTTTCTAGACTAGTTCTTCCTGGTTCATCTCTATCATTTGCACTAATTATAGCATCCTGGTTTAGATGTTTCTGTGCTCTAAGAACCAGATGAGACCCATATTACGAGTTTTCTGTTTGACTTCCATTCTAATGCCTTAATATTTGCAGAGATAAGTATATACAAATATTTGACTAGAGGCTTCACTTTCGGGGCATGCAATCAGGTTTCCGTTGGAAAAATGCCTTTCCCTGCTCTCTCTTTCCAGCAGGGAATGGGAAATCTTCTGTTAAGTCAGTAGATGACTCTCGGAGTCTCAGGTCTGTGCACTTCCTTGTTGTGCTTGTGGGGTAATGATTGATACAAATGCAGAGTAAAATGCTATTGTTCTGAACTGATAACTTTAAATTCCTATAGTTGACTATACAGAAAATAAAGAAAGGAGAAAATTATTGCCTCATATATTGCAGTTGATTTTTGATGGGCCTGAGACCAGAGGAGAGCAAAGGGGAAAGATTTTGTTAATTATTCTTCTGCTGGGGAAATGCAACCTGGGGATTTAAAAGACTGTTTGATAAACTTATTCCTTGCAATTTCCCAGTGCCAGAAATGCCCCGTGTAGCTCATGCAGCAGACTAAGCATTATAAAGCAGCAGCAAAAGTTACACTCAGAAAGTGTTTGATGTTTCTTAATTATTTCCAGATGAAATTTTCTCAAATTACAAAGAAATCCTGTTTTTCTAGCTGAAAAGCTTACACAGCTAACAGAGGAGCTGGGTGTCCCACCAGAGCTCTCTCCAGTGTCTCTCTGTAATTTCCTTTTTATTGCTGCCACTGCTAAACAACTTGATGTTACCAAGTGAAGAAGATTCACATTCATACTGTAGAGAAATTTGTAATATGAATCAGGAACAATATTTGGAGCCCAGGTGCATGGAGGGACACAGGGGAAAATAACAGTAGATTGCATGTTGCCACTGTGGCTGTAGTAAGTCTTGTTTCCAAAGATTGAGAGGATGGATTTAATATAAACTGCAGAAATACAATGTTTAGAGTAGCAAGTCATCATGAAAATTAGAAAATATATTTAGCCATTACAAGGGCACTGCATTTAGTGTATTATATTTTTAGACTCTCAGTAAGCCAGGCACACACTGTCTTACATCCCCTGACATTTTCATTATTTGAGGCTGGTAGAGGACGTAAATATTATTGCAGCATAACAAAGCAAGACCCAAAGAAACCAACTCCATTACCTTTGAGTTTTAGGAACTTTTATGCATATATGAGGGGAAATAATGACACACTGTTTTACTGTAATTGAGTCATAACTTTCTGAGAGCCCAAAGCACAAGCTCTTTGGCTGGTGACAGCCTTCCAGCAGCAGTGGAGGCCACCCCAGAGAGCACAAAGGGAAAGCCTGAAGTACTTGAGAGCATCCCAAGGGCAAGGCCTGGGATCAGCTATCAAAGCCTGGAGGAGATGAGCACAGCCTGGAGACTTGATTAACAGATTTTTGCATCTCAGAGTGACCACTTTGCCCATTATCCCTGATTGAAGTGAACATTCCCTTTAAAGCACACGCACAAGTCTGACCCAGCTGTACCACCAGCAGCAGCTGCAGAGGGAGGGACTGGGAGCACTGAGAGGCTGGGCTGCCCATGCTGAGATGTAGCACAGACCTTTAGGATCCCAATCCAGTGGACGTTGTTGGGAGACTGTTGTATTTCTTATGTTTCTCATCATACTGTGCCATCTGTGATGTCTGGCTATGGGAGCAAAAGAAATACATGGCATAAAACTCAGCTTGCCATTAACTTCTTTAAAATTTAATGCAACAGGAAGTGTACCAACAGGAGCAAATTATAACAATCACCCATCCCTGACTTTGATGGATGTGCCCCTCAAACTCACCACATACTGTTTTATGAACTAGATTATTTGCCTAAGTCATCAGCTCATGATTGATTAGAGAAGCAAAATGAGGACATAATCACTTCTACATATCTTGCTTACTACAAATAAGAAAGTTTTGTACAACAATTTATTGAAAGCTGATTAGATTAGAACAAATTGTGTAGTTGGAGCCCTGACAAAGGTTTCTTTTGAATTGAGGTTCTCTGTGGTTAAGTCAGCTGAGGACTGACTCCATGTCTGCACCAAAGTGCTGGGGCAGGAATAATTTACTGTGTGAGTGACTAGGAGACAATAAGTAAATTAAATTTTCATGTCTACTCCATTCAAACTACTGATGACATCAATAAAAAAAATTATTCCTTTGAGAAGACAGGAAAAGTTCTTTCTTGCTGACTTTTCTAATAAATGAGAGAGATGGGATTATTGGGGTGGAAAAAAATACTAAATTGTAATTTTTCAGAGTTTTTTACTGACAGCAATTTTTTAATGTAGACATCCCTTTTACAATATAAATTCCAGGTTTGATGAATAAATGCATATATTTTATTAGAGTGTGTGGTAATATAAAACCTAAATAAAGTGTTTAATCTGAAACCTAGGAATGAAGCTGGAGCACATTTGTTCCTCTTCCCCAATGGTTTTGAAGTATGCATTTGATCCCCAAAGGTAGAACAAGTACCGAAGCAATATAATATAACTTGTCAATTTTAAGAAAAAAAAAATGTGGTCATACTAAGCAAAAGAGATTAAACAGTATGAAAAATGAAACTATATTGAAGAGGCATAGATTTTAAGAAAAATATGCTCCCAAGGTATCCAAAACTGATTCAACTTAATCTACAACCCATCCTGAGTAAGAAGGTAAAATTGACTCTTGAACATTATATGAATAAAAAGCATCTTTGGGCAAGGTCCTGTCTTTATCAAAGTCTTATAAACTACTCATTTCACTTTCAAAGATCAGTCTCTCCCACTCCTCTCTCTCAAATTATGAATGATGGCAGAATGAGTAAGAGAAGGGCCTTACTCTTCAGCTGGAGAGCAGATTGCATCCCTTGGTAGATCACTTAGCGTGGTGATGGGTACAATGTCATGTAATAAGGGATGTGATTTCTCTTCCACCTCCTGGTGCGTGGGCAAATGAGTCAGATATTCCCAAATTACAGCCCAAGAACACAGTCAGCTCCCAAATTAACTTGCCATTGCTGGCTGATGCCTGGCTGTCTCAGCTGTAGCATCAAAGCGTCTGCTTGCAGCAGATTCGTGTCATTCAAAGGAGCTGCAGTCATGGCAGGGCAGAAACAGGACATGGAGGAGCTGTTTCAGCTTGTATTTTTCTAATGGGGACTGACACTAAACAGTCCTTATAGGGTGAAGTGCTAAAGACTGATTAGAGAGAGTCCTCAGATTGTATTAACACGTCTTTCAAATTAAGTTAAAAACACTTTGTTCTGAATAAAAGGGATAATTTAATTTAAGTAGGCCTTTTAGTGTATAGCACAGTGGTGGATTTCTTAGCAATATCAAGAAAATTTTAAACTTTTCTCATGATACTTTATCGGTCTCCTCTTTGCCATGAGCCAGTTTTCAGCAGGAAAGGAAAATACAGTAGTATGTAGTGAGAATTTAAGTAGTTGTAATAGTATAGGCTTGTTTGTTAACTTTAGATGCAGAACGATTTCCAAACATGTAATTAAACTTACAGAGACTGATGGCTTCTTACTTAAATGGCTTAAAATTAGGCATGTGCTTTTGTTGATGGATAGACTGATTAACAACTAGGATGCAGCTTAACCACCCAGCAGGCTGCAGGCTTTGCACAGGGCAGAAAATGAAACAATATGTATAAAGATGCTATGGTCAGGGTATGTCCAAATCCTATTTGTCATCAGGAATTTATCAGTTGAGCTCTGGCTTTAAAATATTTTTTTTTCATTTAATAGGGGAGAAAAATAGGCAAAGCTTTATTGGTGTGTTTTTTCTATATTTATTTCCACTCTCTAAAATGTCAGCCCATTATCCATTATAAAGCATTCCAACCTGTCCCATAGAAAAGACAGGCTTATTAATGTCTCAGTGCTGCAGATTGACACAACACATCATTAAAGCTCAGATATAGTCATTACCCCGTGCTGCAGTGCTTGGAATTATTAATATTTTGAGTGCTATGAGGACACAGGAGATGTGCCACTGGTGCACACATTTCTAAGCCCTGTGATGGCTTAAAAAAGGGATGCCTGGATACAAAGCATAATAACACTGGCCTGGCCTTCTTTCAACATTCAGGGAGGTTTTGCTGTTGTTCCACCAAGTGTGTGCTAATTAAACCGATGGGAGGACTAAGAGCTAATTGATGGCAGGATGGGTCTCCAAAAGTACTGTGCTAAAGGGAGGAACGTTAGATTTGCTTTTGAAAACTCAGGTTCTAAGTTCTGACAGGTGCAGATCCAACAGAGTGAACGGGACCCCAAGCCCCAGAACTCAGCGTTGTGAGGCTCTCACTGTGCTGCAGGTTCATCTGGTGGTTTCCAGCAGGGCAGGGAGGGCACAGCACGTGGAGTGATCTCCTCCCCGGACACATTAACACAGCACAACCCCTGTGGGCACTGGAGGAGGCACATCTGCCCTTGCCTGGGTGCAATGGGAACTGTGCACCTGAATGTCCCAGACCAGGCTGTTGGGAAAGTTCTCCGTGGACTCAGCTGAAGAAGCAGGTCCTGGACACACCAGACACACTCACGGGCAGCCTACGAGGCTGATGGGGGTGGGTAACAACTTTGTACCACTGCACAGTGTAGCATAATAAATACAGATCTGTGGTACATACCTGTGACAGGGGTCAGCACAGTGCTGGAGATGGGAGAAACCCCTGTAAGGAAGGATTTGAGCGGCATACTTCATGCTCTTCCTCAGCTTAGAATAGATTTCAGTCCAAGGTTGGTTTAAGTAAAGCAAAGTGGTGGTAATGAGGTTTGTAACTGTGTCAGAAGTGTCTCCCACACTAAAGGATGTAGCCAGGGGGCTACCTGTTGTGCTGGTGTGCACAGCAGAGGCCCTACCTGGGCCTGTGAGCACCTTCTGCCAGTGTGACTAAATCTCTTTGAGTTTCAGGTTTGCTCAGGGACAAATGTCTTTAATATGAGGGCATAGATTTTTATCACCAGCCAACATGAGAACTCTAGTTCAGTGTTTGGCTCATTGAACTCTTCTTTGGTGCTACACAATGGTTTTATAATTATTATTGACTGGATTGTCCTTTTCCATACTTAGTCCCCTTGTATTTTGCTGACCAAGGCAGATGCTTTAGTGATGCTCTTATCTCTGATGCTTCCTACAGATACCTGTTGAGTTTTCTGCATTCTCTCCTTGCTGCAGAGCAATCTTTGATTATGGGAGTTTCATGCATTAAATGAGGGGGTAACCTTGCTAGGAAAGGGTAGTGTGGAATGGGGAGAGGAGAAACCCCTGAGACACAGGAACTGGAATTTAGTCACATGACCTTCTGCACCAGCTCCTTTTGTTGCATTTTGCAGAGTTTAGAAAGTAGCTGAATACATTCTGAGCTTTGCGTGTTGTTTTTCCCAATAGTCCCTCTTTTCCTGATGCCTTTCAACAATTAAATTAAACTTCATAATTGGCATTATTTATCCCCCAGGACAGAGGCTGGCAGGGCTGTATTCTCAGGTATCTGATTCTAACTGCTGTAGTGGTGTAGTTGTGAAGTCTGTGGATTTCTGTAGTTTTCTTCCAGCCCAAAAGAAATCCACCCTCCTATAATGTAATTTTTTGTATTACAAATAGCCATTATTTTGTATAGCGTAATTTCTTTTTAACTAAATGCCGTTGATTTGCCATGGGATTGTGTTCTCCTTCCACTGCAATGGGAAATGACAAGTGTGATCTAAAACCACTTTCCAAGAACATCTTTGAGAGTAACTGGACTACATGGATTTTTTTCCAGTACATATTTGGATAGAGAGGAGAAATGGCTCCACAGGAGTGGTGGTAGATGCTTCCCATTTTTGAAGGGAAAACAAAGCAAGGGAAAATGAAGGAAAGCCAAAAACAGTGTTGTGGGATAAGCTATACATCGTCCCAAGTCACCATCCTCATGCTGAAAACACTTCTGTCTCACTCTGAGACCACCCAGCATCCTCAGAGCAATTGTTCACCTCCAGCAATCGATGCTGTCTGGAGCCCTGAAGGTGCTTGATTAAGGAGAGCTTTCCAAGAAGTGTGTTGTGTGAACTCAGAGATTCCCATTAAGCGTCTTACTGTTTTGCTGCACTCTGCAAAATACTAAGTTCTTGCCTAATGGACCATGTAGCCAGTGTTTCACAGAAAGCCAGAGTAGTACATCTGGCCCCCATTGACTTTCCACCTTGGTTATTACATGGGTTAATCCAGATCATTTACATGAGCATTGCAAAAGCAATAACCTCCCCAAATCAACTGGTTACGCTGCTGTCGGTGTTTATTGACTGGTTGACAACTTCAGAACTGTTATCATCATGATTCCTGCAGCTCAGCAGGTAGTAAACATTCTCTTTAGTATAGCATATTGAATAAAATTTGTATGCAAGTCTATTAGCAAAGCTTGTAAACACTTGACTAAACTATGTGGCTCAATTAGCAAAGAATAATGGAGCAATAAGTAAAGTGTGTGCAATTTTATCAACTCTTTGCAGCTCACTGAAGTCTACAGCATTATCAGGAAAGCATAAAGAGCAATTGTCAGTCTGTCTCCTGAATATTTGCATTTTACCTTCGACTAAATCACAAAGATAAGTCAGAAAATAAGAAAAAAATATTAAGAGCACCAGCACAAAATGCAGCACAGTCAGGTGTGTTCATTCATTAACTAGCAAACGTGTACTACTTGGTTAATTAAGAATATTAAAATGTAACATCTGAAGTGTGCTATTAAACTGTGGAAATGGCAACGTTGATCACTAATATATAGTACACAAACAGCTCCTTCATGGAAAGTATGTGTAGAGCACAGTGTTTTGGTGCTCTGAGGATAAAGTGTTTGGCACCCTGCAGACCACCCTCTGCAGTACTGTCTGTCTCAGCTTCACAGTGAGGTCAGGAGAGGAAACACCATCAAAGAGACAGTTTGGGGTTAAATTTTTGACATATTTGAAAATAAAAATCAGGGTCTAGTATAAGGCAAAAGTTGTAGGTGTATAAAAACCTCTTAGGACTATTTGGGACTTTTGCAATATCTATAGAAGTAAAAGATAACTTGATAGGATCAAGTATTTTGACTTTCAGACATTTAAGGACTGCTTCATTAAAAACTGTTAACCATGAGGCAACTGGTAACTGGAGACTTTTACTTCCCTCTACTTTGTCTCAACCTCCTTGCCAGCCTTGCCTGGCTCAAGAGCCTGGAGAGTGTGGGTCCCAATTGGAGCAGTAGCATCAGATAATAATATTAGATGGGTTGGGATCTCTATTTCCTGTCCCACTTCTGTCATTCTCTTCTCTCCCAGCCCATTCCCCTCTCCAAGAGCAGAGAGCTCATGCCCCTACAGGCAGGCTGGCAAAGCCCCTGGGCTGCCCTCAGCCTGGCCCAGCAGCAGCCAAACAGCCCTTGGGACTTCAGTCTGAGTGTCTTTGTTTCAACTGCCTGAGGGAGCCAACTCCTTTCTAGCACTGCGTTTTGTGTGGAAATAAAATGGGGAAATGGAGAGAGCACAATTTTCAGGCTTCATTCACTTGCCCTGCATTTACAGAGAGCCATTTCCAATGGTCCCGTCAATAAGGAAATCAGAACTGTTCCTTCTTGTCCTCTCAGGTGGGCTGAATTTCCCTCCTCCTCCTCCTCCTCCATCAGTGGGACTGCCAGGTAACAAATCTTACACCTTCACCCACCATGCTCTGCACCCATTTTGTTGAACTGTAGGGCACATTCACATGTGAATATTGAAGTTTTTCAGGTTTCTGCTCAGCAAAATCACCCCTGACTGTGCCCAGCCAGAGCAGGGATCTGTCACACCGTGTTAGGTGACTGCATTTTTTCTGACACAGAGAACAAGGCTCCTTGCAGACACACTAAACTGTGAGAGGGACCTCTGGAGCACCATGGATCTCCAGGCCAGCAGGCTCCTGCCATCATGGAGCCATTTAGAGTGGCATTAACTACAGTGTATGAATGGGTAGCACAGATTAGAGCCATAGGAGGCACTGAGAACGTGCCCCCTCTTACACTGTTTGTAGAAATGCACTCCCGTTGTGACGATTTATGTTCTCATTACAGAACAATCCCCATAATAACAGCCATTGAATAGGGATGCTTAATGCTGAGTAGAGGGGGGGAAAACCAGAGCCAAGCTTGGAGTAATAAGTTTTGATTGAATGAATGGCTACTTTATAAACTTGCATTACTGTGATTTGGTGTGAGAGAAATATCAGCTCGTCGGATTTTTTTCCAGTGGAAAATTTAATCAATAGAAAATGGCACATTAGGAGGGTGAAAAGGCTCTTGGCACCATCCTGCTGGAACCTCACAGCTTTGCCTGCCTTTCTATGAGTTTAACAACTTGGGGTTTGGGGGTCCTGCCCCCTTTCCTTTGGGCTGCTGCTGGGATTTTTGAGGGAGCTATGCTGGGAGCTTTCACAGAGCCTGTAAAAGCTCTTGAGAACTTTTATGGCTATATTCATGCAAAATGTGAGGTTCAGTCATCTCCACAACATGAAGACTAAGTGAGCAGCACTGTCCTCTGTGGCTCTTTGCTAGACCATGCTGAACCTGAAGCTGTGCAGAGTCAGGTTGGTTTGATGGCCATTCTATGGGGCCAGAGTAGGTTTAGTTGCTCCACTAGCCCAGTGCCACTTGGCTGTGCTCAGTCTCTGTTTCTATGTCTATGTGTAGGACAGGAGTGTTTTTACTAGCAAATTCATCAGCACAGTGTCATTTTTAGTAGAGCTATGACTTTGAAATAGTACTGAAACATCACCATAACTCCACAATCTGCTAGTTGTATCACTACAATTTAAAACTTTTCCAGCAGTAATATGTAATACTAGTCAAGATGTATTTTCTTTATGCAATATTTTGATCAATAGATGTTTTGTGTTTTTTTTCTTGCTAAGATATGTGATTGCCAGGTAGGTTTTTAAGGATCACATTTTTTCCCTCCGATTTAACAACCCTTTCTTCCCCTCTCCTCTTTCTTCTTTCTTTCCAGAAAGGCAAAATGGCAAAGTCTAATCAGATTGTTTACCTTTCTATTTCCTGTAGTTTGAGCAAAGTGGGAAACAAGGAAATATGTTTAAGGAAAAATGAAATTCAAACCAGAGGAAGTCTCAGGTATTCCCCCAACTAAAAGAGACCTTATAATATACATTGGTAAAACATATGAGTGATACCTCTGTACATGCTGGTTTTTCAACTTTATTTTTCTCTTTGTAATTCTACTGCTTTTATCTTGCCTGTTCTTTCTCTCTGTATTTCATCTCGGGGTCAGTCATCTTTGTTGAAACATTTTTTCCTAGGATTTCCTCCTTTTTCCCTAGTGTTTCTTCTGGTTGAAAACTGATTTTATTCACGATGTTAAAGAGTTTTGAAGGAATCCTTCCATATCTGACCCCTATCCTAAATTTTCATAGCAATTCGCTGGTAGTTTAAGCTGCTAAATGGCCTCTTTCCCCTTCTGTTGTACTGTCTTTTTTTCCCCATTTTCCATCAGTTTCAGTAGTTCTGTGCTGGAAAGATGAACAGTAACAACTTCAGAGAATGTGCTGCATTAAATTATTTATTCTGCTCTCCTTATCAGGAGATTGTGAGTCTACAAACTCAGAGGAAATATACAAGTCACATAACCAAGGCTTGGAAATTTAGGCTTAGAGTGCTTTTGATCCTGGAACTATGGATCTAAATGCATATTACAGAGTCATGCAGATAAGAAGCCCTTTGGACCAAGATGTTGCAGACTCTACAGCTGGTTATCACAGCACACTCCAGAGAGCAGCTGTGAAACTCCACTGGTACAGGATCCTCCTGGTTTTTGTCCAGATTGAGCAGCTTTTTCAAATTACACTTTACCACATAGTTCCTGCCATTACTTGAGTTACTGATAGTTCACCCTGTTTATATTAATCATGAATATGATTAATCTACATTAATCTAAATTATTGATATAAATGACTAAAACTCCACTGCAGCAAAGCAACACCGTGAAACACATTTATAAGGGAAAAGCTACAGTTTAGTGGCAAGATTTTCCATCTCAGTGTATGACATCTAACAAATATTGCAAGTATAAATTCAACACTTCATACATGCTTCTGATGAGACTTGTGTCATCTGAGGATAAATATAAGGGAGTGTTTTGTAGTTTGAATTCTGTCTGGCTCCGTGGAATAGTCTGTAACACAAAATCTCTCTTGTCTCTGACAAGAAACCCTCATCAAGGAGATGTGCAAACCTGGTCGCTGACACCAAGCAAGCCCAGATTTCGGGTGTCACCGAGCACAGAGGGCAACTCCTCTGCTGCTGCCAGCTGGAGCTGCTCAGCTGAAGTGAAATATTTAAGACACTCATTATGTAGTTGCTCCCCTGTTGGGTGCACGACCCCCTCAATCACTGCCTTTCTTGATGTGCCTCTCTGATTCCAACAGGGGTGTGATCCTGCAGCCTCACAGTGGGGTTGAGCTCTCTGTGCACCTCTTGCATATGGATCATGGAGTGATGCTGCATATTTGCCTCCAGCCATGGAATTTTCTAACTTGCATGGAAAAATAGAGCTGTATTTTAGCTGTACCATTCAACAGTTATTTCGTTGACCCACTTTTCATGAAAACTGCATATGCAACCTAAATAAAATAGCATTTTTTGTTAAGAGTCAAAATTTTTAACCAAGCCAAATACAGAAAAATCCACAGTTTGCCCCTGGACAATTTTACCTGGTTATAGATCTGAGTGAGAGATAAAAACTGATTTCCTTAATACACTTTTTGGTAAGTCCCTCTAAAATCTGTTGAACCTTTTGAGGGCACCATTCTAACACTGATGGCAGAGGAATGATATGTTCCACTGGGATATCTGCAAATCCAGTTTAAATCTCTCCAAACAGACAGGAACTAAATGTACCACATGGTAGAGGAACTTCTTAATCAGTGGCTACTAAGCCTTTCTTCCATGACTCTCTGTTCCATCATTTCAAGAAAAATCCTGGAAGGTCTCTTTTGTTTTTCATTTTGGAACAAAGCTAAATTTGCAGGTTCATGTTGTTGACAAAACATTTATTTTCCAGCCCCCCTCAGAGCCACAGCATGAGCAGTACTTTCCTGATCAATATATTTATTTTTGAAAGCAGCTTTGACATTCAGAACATGCTGAAACAGAGCTACGCTTTAGCACTTTCCAAGACACCCCTGTCAAGTTAGGATTTAGGGAAGATCAAGAAGTCTGTATGACTGCTGCTAAATTTAAATTGTGCAGAAAGAAGGAGCCACGTTTCCAAGTGTGCCACAGTCAAATTTTTCACATTAATAAAGGCCTATGGAAACAGGGGCCTGATGCCAAGAAGCACAAAAGACAAAGCTACATGTCTAGCATGCATGTCTAGCCAGGCCACAGGGCATCTTTGATGAATCTCATGTAGTTTAAACTTCTGTGTGTTAGTGATAAGTTCTCTGCTGCCATTGCAAGATCCTATTCCAGCTGCACAGAAATGTTCTTCACACAGGCAGCTTCATTCATCCTGCTTTTTCAAGTGCTGCAGTATAAATAGAACAGCTACAAGGACAAATAGAAGAGGAAGGAAAGTTGGGGTTATATCCCACATCCTCTTGCACTGTCAGGCTTCTCATGAGAAGTTTCACACTGGTTTGGTTTTGAGACTCTGCTTGTGCAGTACTTGATAATGATGTGCCTGAACTGCCTCTGTCAGGCAGGACAAAGCTCTTCCAGCAGGAACCAAAATGCTGTTGCTCATCTTTCCCAATAGCATTTCCAGCTATTTTTGAAGCATAGGATTTAAACCTATCCTTCAGAAACTTGGAAAAAAGCTTCCCTGGTATTCACAGTGTTTCTTGAGGTGCTGGAAGGATTCTTACTGCTGAGTGGCTTTAGGGTCTTTTCCAAATCTAGAAATTTAGGGCTGCTATTGCTGTGACTGAAACAGTCAAAGAGATCAATGTAGCTAAACCAGAGGAACCTCCTCTGTGTGAGCTTATTCCTAAATCCTCACCCTGCTTGGAAACACCCTCTCCCATGAAGCAATGAGGATGTATAATCTCTTTCCAGAATTTGATCAAAAAGCATTTGTTTCAGCATGCCCTTGTTGAGCTCTGTCAGCGATGCTGTAATTCAGAGTGACTCGGTGTCCATGTGGACACAACAGCTGTGACAAACACAGGCACAAGCAGAGCTGGGAGCCCCCAGAGCCAGGAGCACAGAACAGAAAGCTGAGTTGGTGTTTAGGCAGATAGGGTAAGAAAGGACAGAGCAAATCCCACCCCTGGAGCATGACTGCTCCTTTCATGACCTGCTGCTGGGGTGACAGAGCCCCAACAGCCCTCCAGCAACCTCAGATCAGCCTTAGAAGACAGACAGACTCCTAGGACAGACTCCTGGGGGTAGAAGTCAGCTCTGTTTCTGCCATGGCCTCCTGTGCTCAGGGCTCAGGGGAGCGAGAACAACTTGTACCTGGCAAAGCTTTGCCAGTGACAAGTGCATGACCCCCAAGTCAGGTTCAAGTTAAATTGAGAGATACAAAAGTACTTGTCCGCCTCAGGACACCTTCCATTTCCCATCCTTGGGCAAAGTCTCACAACCCTCCAAATTACCATAATCCATGTCATAGTATCATGGAATTATAGAATCAATTGGGTTGGAAAAAACCTCCGAGATCATCAAGTCCAACCCTTGGTCCAACTCCAGTCCCTTTACCAGATCATGGCA
>JAWWEV010000044.1:4891322-4960249 GCA_035583235.1 Hafferia zeledoni | reverse complement strand
GGGGTGGATTCCCCATCCCTGGAGGTTTTTAAACTGAGATTGGCCATGGCACTGAGTGCCATGATCTGGTAAAGGGAGTGGAGTTGGCCCAAGAGTTGGACTTGATGGTCTTGGAGGTCTTTTCCAACCCGATTGATTCTGTGATTCTATGATTCTGTGATTTCCTCTGGAAATTTGGACTTTGCTTTGTGAAGCAGTGAGAGGTGCTATAAAAAAGCAGGTTCTATTAAAGTGTGCTGTAAAGGGATTAAAAAATCCTAATACACAGATGGGGTGAGGTGAGGCCCAAGTATTTCCATGCCTATGTTGCATAATCTCAGGCAAATTAATGTTTAATGATTTGACTTACTCAAGTTTTGTAAGCCACAAAGATAGCACACTGAAGGGCTTCATCTCTTTGCTCCATTTGCTTTAATTAACTCATCTGCAGCTTATGAGTTTTGGTGAGCTCATTACAAAGCCAAACAAACTAAACATTGCTCATGTGGGTGAATTATCCTGAGCTCCCCATTTCTGTGTTTTCGCTATTTCATGTAATCTTCTGAACAAACAAATTAGAAGTAAATGTCTGAAAATCATTGCAAATGAAGCTGTTACTCCAGTCAGCGTTGATTGAAAGGAAAAGTGGCTACATTCTGATTTTTATCAGCAATATGTCTTTGTACAGAAGTCCTGGTAGGCATGAAATGAGGAGCTGAGCATCCTACTCTCATTGTCAAACCCTGGGTCTCAGACAAACACTCTTTCCAGAGTCTGTATCTGATAAATTACTGAAACTAGAGTGGCATTTGAGGTGCCTGGATAAAGAGGCAATAAAAATATTTTCTATTTGTTTACACTGAAAAATACTATATACTGAACTGTCAAGTCTGAAAAATTGATGCTTCTGACTTCACAAATATTCAGCAGCCTAATAGAAATGTCAGATGTGTGTGGTTTTGAGAGAGAGAAAGGGGGAAAAAAAGAAAAAAATCAACCACATAACAAAAATGTTCATTTATTTTCATCAGATTTGATACTCCATCACGTAACTGATAGATCCAAAAACCAATAAATTTATAGAGCTTTTTTTCTTCTTGATTTCAGTGATTTTTGATTAAGCACTATAGAATCCCAGGGTTGAGTAGCAGCTCTTTAATATCTCTGCTTCTTCTTGCTGGAAAATTGGTGTCCCATGGATGGAGATTCATGTCATTAAAGGCCAGAGGCTGGGCCTGCCTTTCAGCAGGTTCTAGAAGGAGGAGCACGTGGACCAAGTAGAGACATTTTGGCTGTGCAAGGTTTTACCCCTTTTCCTGTGCAGACTGGAGAGTTCTGTAAAAGGTGGGAGGGGGAGCAGTCTTCTGCCCTTTCAGTGTTTTAAAATATTTTTGGGGACTTACTGCTACTTTTAGCTTTGGAAAGGAAAAAAAAAGGTCACTTATATAATAGCAGGAGGGTTGAGTGGATTTTTCATATTTGCCTGAAACTGCAAACAGTGGTAAAAATGAGATTTTTGAACTGTAAGGGAATGTGGAAACTGGATCATTTTGATCACTGTGGATACAAGGATGGTCCTGGGGGGAGCATCAGCAACTGGTGCAAATTGGCCTTTTTGCCTTCCTGCCCAGAGCTGGACATTCTGCAGTTGTCCCATGGCTCAGTCACATACATACAGTGAAAATACCAAGTCTGGAATTAAAGCCCAGTAGGATACAGAAAAAGTCTCATTTGTGCTTCTTTCCATTTGTCTGAGAACAGATTTCAGTCCCTCATTTCTAAAACAGCACCAGCCAGAACAGATCAGTTTTATGATGGTCTTTGTTTTCTCTGTAATAGCTTAGGACAGATTATCCTTTGGGCAATAACTGTGTTTAGGTGTAATTATATAATTAGAGCAAATGCATGTAAATCAGATAAATGGGACATAATCAGCTGTAGGATTTGGTGGCAAACACACAGTGCATATGAAGCACGTGGTCTTAAGGTTCAGCTGATGGAACTGTCAGCAGCATTAAGGATGATAAAGCTGTGGCTTTCAAGAGCTGGCTGTGGAACAGGAAGAATTGGGTCTGCACTGAAAATGCATCCTCAGGTGGCTGTTTGAGCTGACAGTGTGCAGAGGGCTGGAGCAGTGGTGTCTGTCCTGCTGCCCTGAGGCAGACAAAAGGATTCAGGGTTGGGGAACAAAACAAATTGCAGCTGAGGACACCCTGGGATTCAGGGGCTGTTTATTTTCAATGTGCCATTTCTGCCTCAGAGTATGTTTAATGGTTTAGTTTACAAGGTGATATTTGGTCGAAGGTTGGATTTGGAGGTCTTAAGAATTCTATGATTCTAAATTTCAAAAGGAGTGAGGTATTAGAATATTGAAATAGCCTGAAGTATTATTTTCTCATGACTTTACCTAGTCCAAGCAAGCTGCCCTATGCCCAAAGTGCCCCTGGGTGTGGGGAAGGTCAGGACAGCAAAACACTGACACTGAATGCAGCTGTGAAGAAGAATTTTGTCCTTATTCAGTCCTGAATACCACTGTGTCACATTCATGTTAACACAGAAAACAGACTTGAAAGGGCCTTGAATCTCAGGGTAAAACCCCACTTCTTTCTATACAGACTGAGAATTGCATTCTCACAGGAATTTGTGTACATGGTTTGGTCTTTGACCTAAACTTGAATCTTATGGACTTCATAGGAATTAAGTCAAAGCTTACAAGTGTAGAAATTATTGTCTGTATAACTGTTACTCATTTGCTGAAAAAAGAAATTGGTCTTGTAAGAAACAACAGGAAAAAAACCTGGTCTCAGATGAATGAATATTCTTGTGGAATAATAGTCCCTGATAGTCTGTAACTTTTGTTTGTGCAAGCTAAATGGTACAATTTTAATTACCATAATGTTGAAATCACTGCAATGGATTACATTGAAAATCTAATTCCCTTTTTTTTTCAAATTGCTTTAGTGGAAACTCATGAACAGCCATATTGTTGTTATCCTGTGATTCTTTTGAACAGCTTTGGGATTTGCAGGAGAGAATGAAGGTGCTGCACAGATTAGATGATGTCAGGCCACAGTCCTGCTTGGCTTGGAATTTGCTTGCTTTGCTTGGGTTTCTAAGTGACAGGATTTTTGGTATTCCCTTCTCTGAACATCAATAGATGCAGTGACACAAGAGTATAAGAGAGTAACAAATGTTCTCACACACTGAGCTGCTTCTGCTCCCCTCTGAGCATAGGCAGGGGCTGTGCCATGAGCTCCTGCCCCTCACTGGCTCTCCTGTACAGGTAAAGCAGGGTAGTGTTCTTCAAAAATAATATATGTTACTCTTGGAAAGAATGTTCTAAGTTGAAAAATGGGTGCCTTGGACTTTAGGACTATTGAAAGGAAGAAAAGAAAATAGGAAAGTTGATTGAGGCAGGTTATATTGAAGAGCCTGGAAGGCTGGGGAAGTCGTGCTTTTGGAAAAACAGCAGGGGTACAGCAGATAAATAAACCAGCAGCAGAATTGCCAGCAACTGTCAAATCAAAAGCAGCAGTAAAGCTGAAATATAAAGTCAGTATCAGTCTGAATAAGCATTTGTTAAACACACCAAGGACAGACAAACAGTTGTGCAAAGTCATAACATCAGTGGTGTTTTCTAAAGATAATTGTTCCTGTTGATACCAGCTGGTAGTTAATGTTGTGTTCTGATCAGTATGACTATTTTAATCAAATGAGTAAGGAAAAAGAACCATGAAATCATTTTTAGGAAAAAGAAAAAAGCAGTTAACCCGTTAGTTGTGTGTGATGGAGTGATCCTGCCATCCTTTTTTTCACTGAGTTTCTCATCATGGAGTCCTCCAGGAACTGAGACTCTCAAGATGTGGCTGCAGAAATCAGGAAGGTATCCATCAGGTGGGGACCTGGCCTGGCTCTGCACCTTGAGGTACTTTGTTTCTCCACCATAAATGTTTTTCCACAGTCAGCAGTGGTGGATTCTCTCAGGTCAATCTGTGCTGCTCCCAAAGGGGCTGGTTATTATTAAGACTTTGGAAGATGCAAATTGCCTTGTGAACCCACAGAAATCTAATGCATGATAGAGGAATGACAAAACAGCACAGAGGTGTGTGGTGACTGCTTGAAACCAAGCTGGATTTGATAGAATATTGTCTGATAGCACATGTAGATAATGGAGGGGATCTGTGACCAGTTTGTGTCCATAAAGTTTTTGAGTTTTCCAGGGTATTAACTCTGGAAGCTTCTGAGGAACTTGGAGTTCCTTGGACTGCAAACAAGGTCTGGGCAACAGTGACAGAATAACAGCTGGGGTTTCAACCACTTCACCTGCTGGTGAATTTGGAGGTGTATTTTATTAAAATTAAAGTAATTTTGGCTGGCTGAACTAATGGCATTAGACCATCTCTGCATAGTTTTTCTGTAGTGACTGTCAATTCTGCAGGGCATCTCTTAATTCACTTGCTCCAATTTCTGCAATTCCTGTAACTCTGCAGGAACAGGTCACCCGAAATGCTCCCAGAATAATCCACCCCAGCCCTCAAAGAGGCTGCTTTGATAAGTCTGCTCATGGTGTGCTTTTGAAACAGAAGCCAGCAATTGCATACTGCTGTTACCTTCATGGCATGGGGAATATTTTATCAGATCCTTTTGAATGTACAACTTTGTTTTGTCATCTGGGATTACATCCAGTAAGGACAATCTAAAACTTTCTGTAACAGTTGCAGTGAAACTCTATGTAGATATGTATGAAAAAAAAACTCCCTAAAAATGTGCAGCTTTTAAAGCCAAGCCAAGTTGAGAGAAGCTGTGGCACCAAATGTGCATCATCAAAGTTCACAGTAGTTGTGGCTTTCCCCTCCTCTCTCTCATCCTTTAAGATTCTGAAGCAGCACACTTCAAGGGTTTGACAAGAAAGAGGCACATACTCCCTTTTGTGCAGATCTGCTTGATGCTTATGAACACTGTTCGTTCTAAAACCCCATTAAGACACTCTCCTAGTGGTGTAACTCTGACAGAGGGAAACAGAATTAATCCCACAGCAAGGAAGGGGAAAAAACTAAACTAAAAAAAAGAAAAAGAAAAGCCATCACTCTAAAGGATGTATTTAATATGTTTAACACATCTTGTTAAATAGGGTAAATGAAAGAGGTTCTTATCTGAGGGAGGGGGAAGTGAGCAAAAATTAGGTTTCCCTACCAAAAGGTGTGTGGCTCCTTGGAGTCTGGTCCAGAACCCAGATTGTTTCAGAAATCAGTCTCCTATGCAATGCAAGGAGTGAATGAAACCACTCAATGAATCCTTCTCACAAAAATCTGCTCACCAGCAACATGATGAGGAGTTTTCTGGAACCCATCAACCCACTTTAAGTGCTGTCATATTTCTGTAGGACTGGGAGAATCCTCTTTTGGACTAAGTTGATACTGATACCATCACAATGTTCCTTAGAAGTCCTGCTGGCCAAGATTTACAAATAGTTTGCAAAGGAAAATGTGCTTGTTTATTTGTACAGGGGCAGCTGTTTCTCATTTCACAGCTCCAGCCCTTCATCAAAGGCACATTAGATGTGGCTCTGCACTAGAAAAAATGAGTCCTTTTCCTGTACCCAAAAAAAGCCAACAAGTTTACAAAAAAAGAGACAACAGGCAGAGTCAGACAGATGAGGAGTAGGACATGACAGAGTGTTTCGTCAACATCCCTCAAAGTCACAGACCTCAGAAAATGACACTTTGGAAAAACATTGTTTCCCAGTGAAACATCTCCTTTAGCTTTGAAATTAAGATATGCAATAAATAGCATAAAAAGAAGATGGGGATGTCATTTAGAAACACAGAGGGCTTATTTCACTCTTACAATCAAAATGTTTCTGTCTTATTGCTTTGTCTTGAAATGAAATTTGTCAAAATTGATATATCCTCCAGAATTTTTTAATTTTGTGGAAAGCTCCTTTGTTTCAGAAAACTAATACTTGGATTTTTTGTTGTTGCCTGTTATAATCTTGATATTTTAGGATTTTATTGTCTCCCTAAGGAAAAAAAAAGAGATGGGGTAATAAATACTCTGAGCATTTTTATGCTATGAAAACTAGGTATAAATATATAGAAGTCAGATTATTTTTGGATTTCAAATTAAAAAGCTGAGTTGATGGTTTGATTAACTTTTCCTGAGGTTACTTACACCAGTCTTTGGGTGAGTTCTAATAGCTTTTTGTGACCAATCACACTTTCCATTAAAGGCTGTGTCATTGGGAAGAGGTGTCTCTCTACGTACTCATAGTAACACATTAAGCAACCTCTTACCAATTTAGAATAAAACATTGGATATCAGAAAAATATTCTTTACAGAGAGAGTAATCAGGCATTGGAATGGCCTGCCCAGAGAGGTGGTGGATTCCCCATCCCTGGAGATTTTTAACCTGAGATTGGCCGTGGCACTGAGTGCCATGATCTGGTAAAGGGACTGGAGTTGGACCAAGGGTTGGACTTGATGATCTTGGAGGTCTTTTCCAACCCGATCGATTCTATGATTCTATGATCTGTTATCATATTTTGAATATGCAGCTAACACAACATGGTAGTTGTGCTAAGGGAAAACATGAGGCTGAAAAATTGTTAAAAATGCAGTGTTTGAAAACCCCAATAAACTACCGTCTTTGTATATATTCCTTATATATTACAACTGCTGTGACTTTAGACAGCCGGTTTTGAATAATTTTTAAGGTTGAATTTTCTACTACTGCAGCTATGCATGTCCAAATGTTGTTTAGGAAATGAATTATTTAACAATATTTTAAATCAGTTATCAACTGATATATCAGATAAGAATACTTTCTTCAAACTTGCTGTACCTCTCCAATGGCACATGAGTAAGAAAACACACAATGCAGTCTATTTTTTACAGTACTTTTAATCAAAAAGAGGCCAAAAAGAAGCAGACACAAAAAAAAGAATTGGGGGGGAAAAAAAAAAAACAAACCACCAAATTTCATGCCTTGTCATTTTTTGTTCCAAGTCCAACTAATGTACTTGTTGTATTCAGGCAGCAAGTGTGAGGTCTGGGATGTGGGATTCCTGGAGCATGGGAGAAGGATGAGGATGTGTGTGCTGGGACTGCAGCCTTTGGGGGGAATTCAGGGCATCCCAGTTCTTTGGTCCACCAAGATTCTTTACATCAGCAATGAGTGTGTAAATCTGTGTTGCTGTTCTCTGATTTGCCAGGGAGACGGTCAGACCCTGAACCTTCATCAGTTCTAATCCAGCTACTTGGGAGTTTGCAGACTTTGTGGATAACAAATACTGTGGAAACTCATAAAAGCCTTTTCCCTCTGCCTGTCTTAAAGCTCAGATTTAGAGTTCATCCTCAGTATTTAGATTTTATTTGTTTCTTTAAAAAGCATATTTTTATATGAAGTTTTGCCATGACAACCCTGAGCCTTGATGTTTCAGTAACCCCTTACTGTAAGTTACGGTTTGGCCCCATGGCAATACCTGCCCTGCTGTGGTGGAAAATAATGGCAACTGGGATTTTCAGCTGCCTGTAGTACATCCCAGGAATGTGCCTTCCCTTTAAACACCCACAAAGGTGTAGTTTCTTGAAGGATCACACCGTGTAATTACATGGTTTGCTTCTTCACATCACACAGACATACTCGGTTTGGTTTTATCGCGTTCCCGAGGCAGAAGGTGGGACACTGATGTGTCTGTGTCCTTGTCTGACGTCTGCTCTGTTCCTGGCTCCCCAGGGCAACTCTCCCTCAGGACAAGGCTCAGGCTTTCCCTGCAGTTCTGAATGGACCTGTGCACCCCACTCTGGTGGGTATTGCAGGCCAGGCAGAGCAATCACCAATTGCAGAACAGGCAACTGGGCAAAGGGCAGGAGACAAGTACATGTCAGTAAAGGCATTCCCATCCTTCCAGCAGTTGTGATGAGAAAGCCACTACTGAGTTATTAAGTACCTTATTTCCTGGGTGTGTACATCTCCTTTTGTTCCTTCCCACCTAAATGTTTTCCCTGGATGTGTGTAGTTATTATTTTAGTAGCAACTCAGAGACCTGAAACGCAGCAGGCACCCTACTGTTTTAGGGGGAGTTAATTAAGTTTCTCTGCTCTCTTTTTTCCATGTGTTTAATACCTATTAAATGTGCATTATCTGGCACATAAGAGTCCCTGGCAGCGATACAGGACCCCACTGTGATAGGTGAGACTGTTTTCTCCCTGCTTTATAAATTCTGAGTCGATGAGCTGTTGTAGGATGGCAAAGAGCAGACTTGTTTGTGGTACGAGCACCTGGCGAGACATGAAAGTTAAATGAAGTCTATGAGAGTTGAGAATGCACTTCTCTGGCATCTAAAGTGGGAAAAATATTAAACTGAGTCATCTGTGGTGTCCTTTCCAACACTGATCTAAAAATACAGTCTGGTGTGCCTATAGCATTGGAAAAAACATTGTTTTCCAGAAGTGACATCTTAGAATCTGTTTCCATTGAATGGAGTTGATGGCATTTTCCTGGGGTTTGGCTGATGTTATGCCCCTAACATATCTATATATCTCTATCTATCTATCTATCTATCTATCTATCTATCTATCTTGGTTCCCAGTATACAACTACTGCTGCCAGGTTAGAAATTCCTGAGGGCCACTGCCTGAAAGAGCTTATTAATTAAAGAAACCTGGCTAAAAGGAAGCTGGGATTTGATGCAGTGAGAGGTCATGAATGACTGCTGATCATTGTACTGAGAATTTGAACTTAGATTTCTTCAATATAATCATATTAACCTTTTGTAATCTTGCTAAAGTAAATGCATTTTTTGAGGCATGTGACCTGGTTTTATCACTGCTCAGACTCTTAACATGCTCAGCACAACAAATTATTGTCCCAAATCGGGATTCACACAGGGGCCCAAGAGACTGAATTTTATTTATTTATGTGTGTATGTTTCCTCCTGCAAATACATTTGTTAGACAGGCATTAAGTGATATGAGTGAAATAGCAAATGTTTCACTTTGGGCTGGAGTAATGCAAAATAAATCCATATTTATGAGCTTCATTCTGTTTATCTTTCTAGCAAATATATATATATTAATTTGTGCAAATCCAAGAAGCTTCAAATTAGAATGTGGGCAACCTTAAAAGGTCAGGCAGAGTATGATCCAAACAATATTTTCTGCCTTCTAACTACTTTCTCCCTAATTGGAAGGCTAAGCAGATATCCTGCTGCTGCTTTCTTCACTATTTTGGTAAAAAAACATGGTTGTTTTGGTAAAAATATTACAATCCTAATGATTGGAATCTTTAGAATGATTATGTCCCCTGCACATGTAACAGCTTAAACTCTCCTGAATATTTCTGGTTTCTCTAATGCATGGCAGAATGGTAATGGAAATGCCATCCAGCATGCCTGCTAATATATATCTTTTCCCAGAACAACAGGCCTATTTGCAATATTCAGTGCATTCTATAATTTGGAAACCAGCTCCTGCTGCCAGCAGAAATGTCAGTTAAAGTTTTGATGATCTTGGTTAAATCTTTCATAATATTCTTACTCCTTGTTGGCTCAGGGGTGTGTGCTGACTCCCACTTGACAGATCTTTCATGGCATCCTTTGAAGACAGACATGGGAATTCCTGGTCTGGGACTAAGCAAAAAGAATGAAAATTACAGGTCCTCAATGAGAGCCTTTTTCCAGCTGATAATATATTATTCTTTTTCATATGTGGCTGTGTATATGTCCATATTGATTTTCTTTCCTGCCCACCGTGGTGCCACGTCCACCCCTGGATTATCAGTTTGGCTGAAAGATAAAGCAGTGGGATGCTGAGGAATTACAAGGCTGCTTTCAGCTTCTCCTGGTGCACACACTGTGAAGGTTCAGGGAGGAAATAATGGCCTTCCTGAAGGCTCACCTGAGAAACCTGCCATGGGAAAATGGACCCAGGGAGTGAAATACTGGCCATGCTGAAGGAGCAGGATGCACAGAAGCACTTGGGCAGTGCCTGTGAGAGCTGAGTGTCACTGCAGAGCAGACAGAGCTGCAGATCTTCTTTCTGTTATTTTTTCCCCCTTTTCTTTGTTTAACTAGAAAAAATGCAAAGAAAAGATCAATTCATTGTCAATGGAAAGCTGAAATGGAGTTCCTTTACTCATGAACTTGTACAGCTCTTTAGGTGTAGTGCCATCATTTATTTTAACTGATTTACAGTGGATTGAGTTCCACATGTGTCAAGCCCTCATGGATCTCCCAGAGTTTACAGAATCCCAGGCCTGACTCCCTCCTTGATATATTTGTGTATCACTTAGGAACTTTCTCATCAGGAAGGCAAGTGCCAGCACAGTTTTGCAAAGTTCTTTCACATAGTTATCAAAGAATATTATCCTGAATAAGTCTCTATATTGGCTCTTTAATTAAATACAAACAAAACACCTTCAAAACAGTTATTCTTAATGAACAACAGAAGTCTCAAGTTTTTCAGAATCCCTTTTCTCCTGCATGCCAGGCCAGCCACAGACATGCATTTCAATCTGCCAGCAATCGTAAGCTCTCTCCTTTTTTCTTATTCTTTCTGAAGATTCTTGTTAATGAACCTCCTTGAACAGTCAGAGAGGAGGATGAAAGGCCAGGGCACTGGGTGGAAAAGCAATGCAGATTGGAAAAGACAGAAAGCTTATTTAATTCTTTCTTTTCCTCATCTCAACTCCCTCAAGTTATCTCTAAAAAGATGTTTAAATCTTACAGTTAAAACTTTTCTACATTTAACTGTAATAATTAAAAGCAGCTAAGGTAGCATTGAAGTCCAAAGGGAAGAATTTCAAAACTCATTTCAGCCACAGCTGGTCATGCATTTGGGGGTGGATGGGATCTTGAGCAGAGTTCACAGGTGTCTTTTTATCTTGGTTTTTATTTTTTAGTCTGTTGTGCTTGAATTCCATTTGTAAAGATTTAAGGTCTTTATCTTTTGCCTGTTACTTACCAACCCTCTGGATTCTAAATGGGCACTAATGACTCTCAGTAGCAGCAAGCCAAGCTTTATTTGAGGATGTAATTTATGGGTCTGCCAGTGAAGTGAAAGATGTGGGTTGAAAGAAGGAACTGGGGATGTAGGAGAAGTAAAGGGACTGAAAGAGTCTTGATCAGGTCCGTAGGAAGTGGCTGCACTTTGCATGCTGCTCACCACGTGGATCACCATTCCAGTGGAATGATCAGGATTGACTGTTCCTAATGAGAACATAAACCCAGGAAGTCTGGTATCGTGCCTACATCAATGACTAATTCCAGCCATTTAAAGAGAGCATAAAAACCCTGTAATGAAGCTACTGATTCCATAAGGGATGGGAACTGCTGATGTGATATCCTAAATACCAAGATCTCAGTTGACATAATTCATACTCATTCACAGCCATGCTTTTCAGAGAGGATTTTAAAGTATCTTAAATGCAGATTAAGACTGTTGCAGGTGAATGTCTTCAGGATTTTTTCCAGGATAGATGGAGGTCACTGGTCTGACACCTTCTGGGTAAGCTGAAATTTTGATGTAGTATTAACTCAAGGGCTCAGTTTATTTCTGTATCATCTTAGAACTGAAGAAACAGGAAAAGAGTGAAATATTTCTGGACAATGGTCACTAGAATATGAAATACAGCTAAAGTAAGGGTTAGAAATAGAGCTAGACATGGGTTTTAGGAGCAGGGAATAGGGGACAAGGTAGACGGTAATCTCTAAAGTAGAAGGTCTCTTTGGTGGGTCCATATGCCAGTCACACTGGTGATGTATTTATACTGTAAAATACAGGGATACCTCTCCCCACTGTGCTTTACTCATCCCCCACATCCCACTGTCTCTTTATGTAATAATTAACTATGAATCTTCAAGTAATCTGGTTACAGCATAATCTTCATCCTGTTACTTCCACAACGTGTGAGATAAAACAAACTAACAGATGATTTGGAGACTCCTGGAGCAGTGTGAGCTGTGTGGGGGTTTTCAGTCACTTCAATATGGAAAGATTTAGCAGGAAATCTGGATTATATGACAGAATATGTGTCTGTGTCTGCTTTTGCTGTTGCACTGAAGTAACCCAGGAATAACTTTCACAAAGTCATGAGACTTTATTTATATATATATATAGCTACTTATCCTCACATGGGTGGCAAGATTAAATAAATGGTAGTATCGAGCTCTTTGTGGTTACTTCAGGCAGAGAATAGGTCTTGGAAACTTTAAACAGCACCTCATTAGTCAGCAGTGATAGATATGAATTATAGATAAGCCTTTTCTGGGTCTCTGCAAAATGGTCAATGTAACTTCCATGAAGAGGTTGGACACCATAAGTTTCCCACTCATTCATCACCAACCATCAAGCTGGTATTAGATCAAGTAGCTCCATATGTGGAGCTCTCCTGACCCCCCTTCCCCAGTGTCTCACCTGGAGGTTTGGTTTCCATCCAACACAGGCTCTTCTCCTCCTTGGCTCCCTTCTTACAAATCCTGAACTTCCTTATCTGCAAAGCTGGGGAAGCTTGGTAGGTCCTGTTTGGAAATGGGACACCTTATTCACAGAGACTGTCAAATGTCATGCCTGCTTGCCTTGGATAGGTACTTTGTGTGAGAAAGCAAATTTGTGTGTTTGGCTGGCTAGAAAGAGAAAGCACTCACTTCTGAATGTGTATGTAACTGACAGTTAATTAGTGTTATACAGTCTCCCAGTGCCTTGCTTGTGCATGTGTGTGTACCAGAACATCTGTACACAGATGTGTACACAGACAGGGAGGAAAAGGGAGAGGAAATGAAGCTGCCTCTACACAGAACACTGGTCTAAAACTGCTATGCTAATATGTCTAGAGTTTGTAATTTAGGCAACTGTTATAACTGGAATGAGGTTAAAGAAGGGATATTTCCAAAGCTTGAAGTGCTGTTTGTATTTGCTGATTAATTCCTAATGAGGGCAGAAGCACTTAAAGGAATACTATAAAGGTACATTTTCTCTTTTCATTTAGAAACATAACATCTGAGAAGCATTTATTAGCAAAACATCAACTCTGTTTGCACATTTCTAAATAGAATGTTGAAGCAACTGAATTTTAATTTCCATGTCTGTAATTTGTTAATATAATTACTGTACAATACAGCTAGGTGCTTTCAAATCTTTCAGTGTTAATTAAAAAGCTAATAACTTGAAAAGCTATAAATATTGAGGTAGCGGGGCCAGTGCTCCAGGGAGTTAATCCTTTATTTGTCATTTACAGGATATTCCTTTAGTGGAAGGCCAGGCTTTGTACTGCAATAGAGCACTTTGTGACATGGCTCCTCAGTGCTACCTGATAGGTGTTCCCACCATGCACAAGCAGTGCAAGGTTTGATCTCTAGCACAGATCAGCATATTCACAGTAAATGCAAACAGAAAACAGAATTAATCCCACCACTTCAGCCCATTAATTTTTCTCCCTTCTCTGCTTTCATTCCCTCTGCCCCATCTATTCCTGCTTGTCTATGGACTGACTGGCACTTGGCACAGTGTGAGACAGTCTTTGCTCCTTCTGAAGAACATTTCCAGCTGTCCACAGAGGCCTTTTGGAGCCTGCTATGTAGGAACTATGAGAACCTCTCTGAAATGCCATCAACCACCCCATGGGCAGTGGGGGGTGCTTGTCAGAGAATGTGTCCTTGCAGCTCTGGGGCTCAGGGCAGCAGTTTGGGGAAATACCCCTTGATCAGCGCTGTTTAGAACTGGTTGAGATGGGGGTGAATTTTCCATGTTCCAAATTTAAAAAAGGAAAGCCAATATTCGGGATTTCTTGTTGGAAGCTGCACTACTTTGAGTCTCCTGCAATCACTCATTGGAGTTCCCCACAGCACGTGTTTCACTGGGAATGCCAAGGGGATGAAGCTCCATTTGTACTGTTCTATCAGTGTAAATCTGCAGAGCAGCACTCATGGCACTAATGACAGCTAAAGGGAAAAATACTCTGCTCATCAAGCAGTGTCTCAAAGTAGTGTAATTCATGCCTTACTCTGCAAACTGCTTAAATTGTGGCAGGTTAGAATATGAATCACTTTTTTTCTAGGCAGAGTCTACTCTTTAGTCAATGGAAATGGAAGAAGGATTTTATTTAAATGCAGTGATCCTGTTTCTAAATTAATTTTGTCTGGACATAGCCTGGTTTTGATACAGTGATTATACACTGTATTTAATACAGTGCCTCATGACCTATGCTGGGGAGGGGGAGAAAAATGATTTGCATGAGACATGCCGTGATCTGGTGCTGGTTGTTTAAAATGCTCTAAATAAGACATGTATTTTAGCAGAAAAAGGACTTGTTCTGCAGTTCTTTAAATGAAGCACAAACAGATGAGGCTGTGCTAACCCACGGAAGGAAAAGCTGTGTTTTAAATTCTAGTCGTCTAGTAATAACACACCCAGCCGGGTACACACACCCAGCTCAGAGAGGCTGCGATTGCGGCAGTTTTCAAACAAGCCAACAAGACAAACGCTGGAGTTGGGAGATGACGTTCCCTCTCAGCAAAGACAAAGCTTGCTGGTGCACCTCAGCATTGTTCAGCACACACCAGCAATCCTTCATTCTACCCAGCGGTTCTGAAGAATAGCGCGATGATGAACTTCCTAAAAGGCACTCAAAGGAAGCGCTGCAGTCGGGTCGGATTGTTTAATGTTTGTCAGACTTGAATTGTGTGCGAAGGATACATTGTGAGTGATGGATTTTCCTGCTATTTACACACCTGCGAGGCTGCACAGCCGTTCCGTGTGCCATTTACTGCACTGCATTATGCATGAGGTGGTTTTGCCAGCAGAGTCATAAACACAGAAAGGGAGGAGGGAGAGGAAACACGGGAAGGCAGATCCGTGTATTGTCCAATATACAACTCTCAGGAATAATTTACAAAACTTTTCAACACTCGTGTGCAAATAGTTGGGAACTGTAGCTCTAAATTGAGTTATTTACTGCATTCTTAGCAGCAAACACAACACGGTAGCTTTACCATGAAGCAACTCCTCCTTCTGTTGGAAACATCTCATAGCTACTGCACTGCTGCTACAGGACACTGACAATCCCAACAGCCTGCAAGGAAACGTGGGGTCACAGCCTGAAAAAAGAGCCATGCTCTTTCATTTCTCATTGCTTTCAGGGGAATTGAGGTGCTAAGTCCTTTTGTAAACCTGTTCAAACTGTAGGTGTGTCGTGAGTAAGAAATGCCAGGCACTGATTTCCAGCAGGCATTGGGAAATGCTCTGTTAGGGATTTATTGGCAAACCCCACTGAGCCACCCTCTGGGCAGTCCGATCGCTGCGCTGGGGTGGCTGTGGGTGCTCACAGGCGATGGGCACACCCTGCAGAGCTGGGCTCTGCCAGGCTGGCTGCACATCAATCCCTGGGCAGCACTTGGCTGGCTCCAGGCAGCTCATCCCCTGCTGCTGTCACGGGAAGGGCTGGGGACACTCACTGCTCACCCAGGGGAGAACACAGAGCTTCAGTCTGGCACTGCAATAGGACTAATCAGAATAAATTACCACTTCAAGCCAGAAAAGGTGTCAGAATTTGGCTCTTTCTCACTAGTTAGGGTTGCTGCCTCGGAACTTGGCATCCTTGTAGCTGGGAATCACCACTGTGTTGACCACAAGACACTGGCATTTTGTCAGTGCAGTTCCTTGGCTTTCAGAGTATCACCTAACTTGGAAGGGTTCAGTCCTATTTCTTTTCATCTCCCAAATGCTCTGCAGAGCTGAAGGTCATTACAGTTTTCCTGGATGAGCTGTCATGCAGAGCAAAAGGAGAGACAGGCACATTGCAAACCAGAGCTAATATTTAGACATTTTGAGTCTGAATTTGAAATCCAGTGGCAGAATCTGTGATTTTCTAGAGAGACTGTATGAACATGGGCATGTTTTCTGGGTATAAATTGTTGTTTGTTAGTTCTGGAACAAGCCCAGTAATGAGCACTGCCATGGCACAGGAGTCAGAGACACATTTCATGGGAGAGAATGAAACGGACCTGACAGCCAGCACAATAAAAGATACCAAAGCTGCTTCTCCAGACACCCCCCTCATAGCACATGATGTAACCTACATATTTATAATATTTTTAGAGGCTGTTTTATCGTCTAGCAGCACCTAAAACTTACAGTCCACTACTTCACTGTTGGAATACTGATCACTAATATAGCCCTTTATAAAAGTTAAGTCTTGTGAAGGCCATGACAGATGCCAAGATGTTTTTCTATGATTTGAATAAGATGGAGAGTCACATCAAATACCTTTCACTGATTCTTTTTGGCAGGGTTAAACACAGAACTCAGAATATTCACGTTTCCAGACCATGCTGCCCCACCTAACAAAGAGAACTCAACAATGTCTTCTGTGAGCTCTCACTCAGGTCCCAGTAGACTCCTGTGACTACTTCTCCTCAAATGTTTCATCCTTAACATGGCAGGAGAAATAAACTTAACCAGCCAAAACCATTTTTAACTATAGCTTGCAGCCTGGATCCCTCACAGTGCTTCATCTTTCCTCCAGCTTGGAATTACTACCCATATACTTACAAAATGCTAGTCTGTGGTAGAAGTAGATTAATTTTAGACAGTGTTAATATTGTACACAAGAGTGCGAGGATTGATAGTCCTTGTAATCTCTTATCTAAACATAAAAGAGCTGCATATGCTGTTCATAAAGCACTGAAATCAATCATCATAGTGGCAGACAGGTAATTGGGAAGCAAGCTCCTGCTTGTGCAGACCAGGAGAGGATAATAGCCTTCAACAGGTTGGGGGTTTTTTTGCACAAATCATTCTCTGTCTCAGGTTTCAAACTTCAAAACCTAAATTGAGTCACTTAAAATCCACGTGTGAGCACTCAGATAGGCAGCGTGACTTTCAGAACTGCAAAAATCTTGCATTCCCACCACTTCAAAGATCATGAAGGTTATCCAGTACTTAGTAGAAAGGCCTGGAAAGGTGGGAAGCTGCAGCTCAATGCTGGTTGCTGGGTACCTGAGTGCAAGGAGAGGAGTTCAGTCATAGATCCTGGTTAGAGACAAAAACCAGCCATGTCTTCATGGCACTAGAGTAGGATCAGATTTTAATTAACATTTGTAAAGTCCTTTGAAATGTTAAGGCTTAAAACAATTATGTGACTGCACAGCTTCATAATTTTGATAATCAAAGTCTTGTAAAAGGGATCTTGGAGCATTTAAGAACAGCTCTGTTTACACATTCAGCCAGATGAGGATAGTTAGAAAGACTCCATAATTAGAAAGGGTTACTAAGAGCTTCTCCATGTATTAAACATTAACAGAATGTTTCTAACTATGAAATTAATTAGACCAAACTAAATCATTGTAGGAATTAGCAGTATTCACTCTCTGATTTTCAGATTAGTTACATTAATTTTAAATACTGCTTTTGCCAGGAAGAGACTAGTAAATATATAATACTAAAAATTGGCTGTTATATTGAAACACTGAGAAAAGAATATAGCTTGTCTTCTTTTTGTTTTGGGGGGGTTTTTTGGTAACTCATTGTAATCCATGACCTTCACTGAGTTTGCTGGGATTTATCCTCTTTTTTAACAACACCAATAATTATTTTGCTTTGGTTTTTGTTGCTTCATAATAAGAATGAAAGTTGTTTCCATTGCTTAGATAAGCACAGTTTAGCTCTAATAGTTATCCATGGAGTTGGCACAGGTCCCACTTCTCCACAACATTACACAAACCCTCTCAGCCCCTCAGTATGGGAGAGCCCATCTGTGCTTCCCTGCTCACACAACAGCAGTTGTTTCCCTTGTCAAGGCATGTGGTTTGTTTAGGGGGTGTTTGGGTTGGGTTTTTAAAAATTATTTAATCTCACACCCTGTGCTCAGGACCTTGGCCTTTTGGGGAGTTTGGGTGTGGGCAGAGCTGTGCACCCACACAGCTCCCGTGAAGTGGGAAGCACAAGGTGCTCTTTGCCTCCTCACGTTCCCCCTGAATGCTGGTTTTTGGCAGAAGGGCCTCCTTGTCTGTATTAATGTTGTGGGTTGCAACCACAGCTTTTTGCACTGTGAGCTGGCAGTTGGCTGAGTAGCAGTGGAAAAGCAACAGAAGAAATGTGGGATTATTATATTTTCTTCCCTTTTTTTTTTTTTATCCTGTGGTAGTAAAGCATCTTCTTTTAGCAGACCATGTGTTATATCTTTGCTGCTGCATGTTGCATTTATTCTCTGATGACTCACAGCATGATGGCAAATCCTTTACTTTCTTCCTTGATATGGTGGTATTTTTTTGAAAGTGCGAACAAGAAATCACTTGGAGGGGGTTTGAACACCTTACAAGGTTTTAGCCTGTTGCACACCATGTGTTATGGTTTAGGATTTCTTTGTAGATAAACAAAAGCTTTAAAGACTCTGGAGAAAGACTGGCCCTCTCCCTTTTCTGGAGGCACTGTCATCTCCTTTCCTCTCCTCTCTGCTCTGTAGTTGCTGTCTATAACCCAAAACTCACCCGAGCAAAATTGTCTTGTTCTAGAAATGTGTTTAGCACAACAGAGTCCTGATTTTAACATAATGTCTTTAGGTGCCACCTTTATGCTGGTCAAGAAATAACCGTCCCTAAGATTACCCCTGGACATGAATCTTGCTTAAACCCAACATCTGGGTCTGCATCAAAACTTCCTTCTGACGGTTCTTCAGTTTTAACTCAGCGTAAACTCTGTGATATATTACAGAATAATTACCTGCTATCATGATGACAACTCAGCCTCTTCTGCCCAGGTATGTGCCTGCTCCTGCAGGACACTGCAGCTCTGAGGCAGGAATTTCATGTTCATTTACTGTTTAGGGTCTGAATCCTGGATGAATTAGCATCAAAACATCCTCTTCCTTTGGGTTTAAAATGGTGCTTGGTGGGGAGGACTGGGAGGGGACTTTGGTCTCTGGGTGCATTTGTGCTGCCATGGGAAGGTGCTCTGGGGTCCCAGGGGGATGGTGAGAGCAGGTGGGTTCCCTTGGCTCACATCAGGGCTGGAACTCTGCCATTCCCCACTTGCAAAGGACTTAAGCACCTCCCTAAGGTAACATGCCTTGTCCTTTCTGAAGAGGATTTTACACTTCTGTTTTAAATTACAGGTTAATTGATGACAGTGCTGATTTAGAATCTCATTTTCCCATCCATGTTGCGTGATAAAAGCTGCTTGTAAATGCACAGCCATCAAAACTATTAATATTGTCAGAGTTTAAAACGTAATCTCAAGTCAAGTACAGGCTTTTCTCTTTTTAAAAGCGTATTATTTATAAAAGAGGCACTGCCATAAATATTAGATCTCTCGTGTGCAGAATCCCACATGGTTACTGCAGCAATTAGATGCCCCCATGAAGAGTGAGCAGCAAGGCACTCTTGGGAGTGACTTTCAGAGAAATGCTTCGTGAGATGATGCTGTTAGAGCAGGGCTGAAGGCTGAGAGCTGTGAAATGCAGCAGGTGTGAATTGCTGCACTAGAATTCACAGGCTTGAATGTCTTAGTAAAATTATATAATAGCTCTATGCAAATCTTTTTTAAGGATGCAAGGGCAAGTAATCCAATATAACTGAGGCCACACCTCAACTAAGTGTCCTAAAGTCTTAAGCAGCAACAAGGTATTGCATGAGAAAAGGGGGGAAAGTGGTTATTTTAAATTGGTTAAAATAATTAAATATAAGGGCATGTAAACTGTTTATTCCTGGTTGCTTTGCCAGTTAGCCACAGCATTTTCCTGTCATAAGCTCTCCAGGATGCCCTTGTTCAGTTTTTTCCTCTGTCCAGTGCAGAGGCAGCCAAAGTCCCTATGAAAAAATAAGCTTTTTATCATCCATGTTTTAAGTGGTTTTTCACAAGGATTAATCCATTCTATAAATGACTGAAGCAGATACACAGGATTCCCATTTTGAAAGGTATGCTCTAGTTTGGAGTACCTGACATTAATACTCACTGTGATGAGTTTACATCTGTATCTGAAGCAGAACCCACTGAGATCTCCAGTTCTATGTAGCTTCTGAAAATCAGACTGCTTCATTTCCAGTTAAAATATTAAATTTTCAGTATTAAATTATACAACCTGAAAATCAAAGCCATCCCCTCCAAAAACAAACATGCTGGTAGATCCAAGTACATTCTTATTGTTATAAAAATACCCAAATACAACAGATGGGCTCTCAGTAAAGAGTGTTTTGTTTAAGAAAGGAGAATTGATGAGTGTATCCTGTGAAAGAGGGGCTGGGGTGTAGGCTGAGCTCACCAGGAACTAAATCAACTTTCAGGTTTTGCCAGGCAAGCAGAGCAGCCCAGTGTGATCTAATGAGCTCAACAGCTGCTGGGTGTCAGTTTGTAACAATACTGTAAAAAAGCTGATTTGATGTTTTGTCTCATGGGAGATTCTTATTTAAAACACATATTTGGATATTTATGTTCTCCAGACTGTTTCTCCTAAGAAGGTCACAAAATTGTGCCTATTTTCTGAGTTTATTTTTTTGGCAAGTTACACCACTGGCAACTTGCAGGTTTTGTAACCAATATGTAACAATTTTGCTTTTTTGTTTACTTGGCATGTGGTCCAGCCATGGGGAATACTGGCTTCTTTGGCTCCTTTTTGGATCAGAGGGATTGAAGTGTGGTCCTCTTATTTATTAGGTATATTATCATAGATCCAAAATGATCCTGGCCCCACAGTGAGGTTATATTACCTTTTCAGAGTGAGGAATTTGGGATTCTTCAGCCTGGAGGAGAGAAGGTTCTGTGGAGACCTCACAGCAACCTTCCAGTATCTGAAGGGGCCTACAAGGAAGCTGGAGAGGGACGCCATATCAGGACACACAGTGACAGGAGAAGAGAGAATGCCTTCAAACTGAAAGAGAGTAGGTTTAGGTTAGATGTTAGGAAGAAATTCCTCCCTGTGATGGTGATGAGGCATTGCCACAGGTTGCCCAGAGAAGCTGTGGCTGCCCCATCCCTGGAAGTGTCCAAGACCAGGTTGGATGGGACTCTGAGCAGCCTGGGCTGGTGGATGGTGTCCCTGCCCACTGCTGGGGGTTTGGAACCAGATGATCTTTAAGGTCCCTTCCAACCCAAACCAATCTATGCTTCTATATAGGGATTGTACAACTGGCAGTATTTGGAATTCCCCTGTTTTAATTCAATATTAATTTGGGCTGAAAATGTCTATTCTAAGAGCATTGGAATATTTTAATCTCAGTGTAACAGAAATTCAGTGGCAACCCCCAATCCATCCAGCTCCTTTAAAAACCCCTCCTTCCCCCAGCAGTGCCAAAATGAGCCCAGTAACACTCCCCAAATTAGATTCCTGTTACGCTTATTTGGGGCTATTTCAATACTTTTATGAAATTAAGTCATCTTTTACAACGATACCACTAATTAAACCCAAGCTGAGCAACTTTTCACACAGCTTGGTGGGTTTGGCTGCGGAGCTCCTCCAGCACATGTTGCAGCATATGTGTCCTCCAGGAACACCAGATGAAGAGAAGTTGTGAAGCAATCCAAGAGCAAATGTCAAATTCCTCAAGCAGGAGCTTGACTGAACTCTGATGCCCACCTGAGGTTCTAAAAAGGCCTCCAAACACTAAACAGAGGAGGCAGTTTGCCAGAGGATTGATTTCATTGCATCCCTCCAGCGTGTCCAAGGGTGCAGCCACATCCTGCTGCCCTGAGGTGTCCTGACCTCTGCATCTGACCAACAATTCAAGCAAGGCCTTGTACTGAGACAGGCAGTGTTGCCATGGAAGGCTGAATGAGCCTTTACAAGCTCTACTCTATAACCCTGGCCCTCTGTACTTCTTCAAGTTTATCTAGCAGAGTGCATGGCAGGCTTTTATCTCCCAAATCTGCCCAACAAGATGCTGCTGTTTTCCTACTCTGCATCCTTCATCAGGCTGGCTTTTTAAGATAGGGATCCAGGGACTAGATCTCTCTATCTCTCTCCTGACATAATTTCTCCATATAAGAATGTCTGAAATTACATTTAATACTCATTCAAAGGCATGAGGACTTAGTCAAGCACAAGTTGTTGAAAGCAATAGTAGTCATGGTGCCTCTATATCCAGACAGAAAATATGAATATTAAATGCTCTCCTTCAAGAAATTATAACACACCTTAATTAATGTTCTGATTCCAGAGGAGGGCTGGTAAATAAGGACATCCAAGATCCTCTGTATTTCTAAGTTTTGGTGATCTCAGACTACTGGAACTTATCATTTTAAGTTAGCAATCAGAAGGCAAATGGAGATAATTAATTATCTTCTAAAATAAACCTTCTGAATTGATTTTATTTCCTTCAAGGTTATGTAAGTTCACCATTATTTCTGCAAGCATTCTTCTTGGAGCTATTGCAGAACTTGAATATTTTTGTGAATAGCAGTCCTTGTCACTGGAGGTTTGAATCTACCTGCCAAAATGAACCAAATATCTTGGGTAAGCCAAGATGTTGGGAAACATTTCCTGCATCCAGAACTTTAAAATTCTCTATTCAGAAAGCCAGATGACTGAAGGGTATTACAGAAATGGATTAAAACTCTCCTCAGCTGTTCCAGTTGTCAAAGTGATATTCAAGTTCTTCCTTGTGGATGCCGATGCACCCCCTGCAACTCCATTTTTCATTAATTTTCTATTGTGCCTCTTTTTTCCCAAGTAGGGTTTCAAGGCATGAAAAGCCTTTTAAATTTGAACTTTTAAAAGAGTTCAAATTTATGTTCAAAGTAAGGGACAATAATGTGGTGGTTTGGGTATTTTTTGTGTGGTCACTGCAGGACAAAGATGCTCTCTTGAGTCTCCATGTTTGTGTCACTGCTATAAACTCTTGTGTCACCAGCATCAGCTCAACACAACGTGACTGATGTGATTAGAGCCGATGTGTCCCCGCAGCTGCACGCCAGGCTGGCAGCTCACAGGGGCCTTGGCAGGTGAGGGCAGTTTTATGTGTTCCTTCCACCCACAACAGCTGATTAAATCTCCATCTGTTTTCAGCCTTGGAGATGAACCCTTTCCACCATCCCCTGGGGGACCACAGTGACAACAGTGTTGGGCACAGGCAATGCTGAGCCCCACGGGATGCCCACAGCCAGGGGCAAGCTCCAGCCCTGCCTGGTTCAGCCAGAGTGTCACCTCCACCCCAAATCTGTGGGCAGGGCACTTGCTGGGCACTTTGGGTGTGTCCAGTTTGGCACCTCCTTGGAGATCATGCACAACGATGGTGCATCCACCTGGCACTGCTGATGGAGCCCCATGAAGGCACTTCCAGCATCACAGTGGAGTGGCTTGAGAAAGGGGCCAACAAAAGTGAGCTGGTGAGTCTCCAGCTTGTCTTTGCCCTCAGTCCTCACCTGGCCCCAACAAACGCAGCCCTGACCAGCATCAAAGCCACCTGGATGTAGTGACAGTGCCCTGCCAGGACATGGTGATGGTGCATGAAGCTCAGCAGAAGCTGGACCTCACATGGCACCTGGACAAGCAGATTTTCCACTTTGACTATACCTTCAATGATCAAGATTTATGGGAGTGAAGTGCATGACCCTCTGAAATGGAAGAAGCAGATGAGAGTGCTGGAAGATGATAAACAGCAGATCAGAGTGGTGGAACCATGGGAGAAAGAAGTCACCAGTGTGGAAGATGTCATCAAGCTAATTGGAATGGGTAGTAAGTGTCACATGTCAGGCAGGACTTTTGCCAACAGTCAGTTCTCCCAGAGCCATGCCAACTTCCAGACCATACTCAAGAAAAGAGGGCATTTTGTGTGCCAAGTTTCCCCTGATTGATTTGGCTGGGAATGAGCAAGGCTCTGACATCTTCACTGCAGACAGGCAAACCAGGCTGGAGGTGCCTGGTATTAATAAAAGCTTCTTGGCACTTGAAAACAGTGGTTTAGACATGTAGGAAAATAGTACAGTGCTGTTTGCAGTTATTTTTCACTGTAGACAGTAAATTTGGACAGTTGTGAGGATCTAACTTGCAGGAAAAGGTAAGAATTTACAGAAAATGTCTCTCACCTCATCTAGGCAGGTTTCCTCCTCTTGCCTGTAAAAAGCACACACAGACCCCCCCTCTAGAGCTCCCCAGACGGGGCCTGCTCTAGGGCTGTGTCAAATTGCACCAAAATCAAAATTATTCTCAGGGCAGGAGGCATTTGGAGTGATTTAAAAAGGCGCTAGAGTGCAAAGCACTGTCATCTCAGAGCAGGATACATTTGGGAAATGAGGGTTATTTTGTCATGGCATAAGCAGTGGCTTTTTTACAGCATCAGCTCACATTATTCTCTCTCTCCCTCTCTTTCTTTCTTAACTATGTTCTCATGAGGCATTAAAGGATGCTGGAACCTGTCTTCGGAAAAATGAGACTGAAGATGATGGCAAACCAAAGAGTCAGAAAAGCTGCACCCAACAAAGCACCATCTGAGAGTGTGTGTTGGTGTGAGAGGAGCACAGGCAGGCTGGGGCACCATCCTGATGGGAAACCCTGCAAAATCTGCTCTTAGCAGAGAGGTCAGAGCATCAGGCACATATCTAGGATTATTATTCCACTTGGAAATTAATTAGTATAAAATATTGAAAGGATAACAAAGAAGTGGAAGAAATTAAACTGTATAAATCATATCTAATTAACTGATTATAATCTCCTTCCATTTCCTCATGCTGTCTGAGCTCTCTCTGGCTGTTGGTCCCATCCACCAGCTTATGCTGGCAAACATTTTAAATACCTCATCTGAAGTCTCATGAAACCAACAAAAGAACTTCAGCGCAGCCTTTGGACCAAACCAGAGATTTGTTTTCGGTGATGAAATTATGTGACACCAAATATTGTTTAAATGTTGGTCATCCCCTAGTAATAACAATCTGCTTTTCAGCTCCAGTGCACTTTACAAGCTTTTATTTATTGGCATCTTGCTTGCTTTGGTATTCCTCGCTTCAGCAGCTCGTAGTGCTCAGAGGAGCAATGAGACAGAGGTGCTACTTGCCAGATTAAGATAAAAATGTGCTGCTTCCAGCAGGTATTTACCATGAAAGGGTTTTCTCCTTTCTGAAAAGAAACCTCTTGGAGGTTCCTTCCTTAGCATTTCTCTTGGATCCTTGTGTTGGAGGTGCTGGAGGCAGCAGGGCAGCAGGTTGTGAAGTCCTCGTACCCCACCCTGGGGTACCACATGTGGAACCACACGGGGCTCCCTTTTCTCTGGGCATAGAGAGTGCTTTTCACACAAGGCATGTGATAGATTCACTCCTTTGGCTGCCCATGATGTGGTCCTTACTCCAGGTCTTGGTTCCCACTGTTCTCATGCTGTGACCCTGCCTTAGCTATAAATCTTGGGCATGAACTGCTTTGGCAAAAAGGGCCATGAATTAATTGAGTTGGGCACAGCTCTAGAAACACAGTTTTAATGAGCTGGAACAAAGTCATACCGGGGTGGGATGGTTTGTAGTGAGTAGGAAGTGAATTTTATTCTCTGCTTATTAATAGTCACACATTCAGGAGACTGTTTGCAACTGAGCTCGAAGGTGACTCATGAGCACACCCTACTGCTTCCTACAGCACATGCAAAAGGAATTAACTAAATTAGCCTTTTTTCCCCCTAATTTTTGTGGGTTTGTGAAATGTTGATTAACCTCTTTTCCTTCTTTAATGAACTTGACTTTCAGATTTCTCTTTGCTTTCTAAACATAAATCCTATGCATGTAGAGAGGATTTCTTCCATTAACTGGACTTCAGGAATGACTTCTGCCTGATTTCCATGAATCTGTGGCTACCCCTCTGTTTTGGGGTTGGAAAATGCAGTTCAAGCATGTTTCCATGTGTCCACAGAGCCCAGCTCATAAAGGTTCACAGATTCAATCAAAACTCGCTCTGACTTTTCCTGGCCAAGGCATGTCCTTGGAATCAAACAAGCCTCAGAAAAGGGTCCTGGAGTATAGGTTTGCATCACTCTGGTGACCATAAATGTTCAATTAAGTAAAGATCCCTAATTAATTATAGTGAGGTCGTTCATTCACTTAACCTGTTAAACAAGTAAAACACTTTTATGGGATGTGTTTTTGTTTACAACTGAATGTAGCTGAATGAACAAGAGAAAAAACCATTGTATAAGCAGAACCTGGTTAATCTAATCATTTAGTGCCTGATAATTAACCATAAATACTGCTATTCTGTTGTACCTCCAGGACTTAAATGGATTGTCTTCCTACCTGTGTCATTTCTAGGGGAGATTTCATTGCTGGTGAGAAGGGACACTCAGCACCTTCTCTGCCAGAGTAGTTCCCATTGCAACCATAGATAGAGATCAATAGACAAATATATGTTGGTCTGATTTTCCAGCTGCTGCCTTCCTAGTTCTGACCTGGGAGCAGCTTGGACTGTAAAATATATTCTTACTTCCCACACTTCATTTTGTCAGAGCAGTGTGCAGTGCCTCCTAGCCTGATCCAGGCTCTGCTGATACCTTTTTTAGGTTTCCTCATCGCTGGTTCCAGCTCTTGCATGTTTGAATTTCCTCAGCTGAGGAATGCCCATATGCTCCCTTGAACAGTCAGGGCAGCTCAATCTATAACATGTGTGTCAGCTGAAAAAAGATAAAAATTGATTCATCCACTCATTTTTTTTTTGAAGCATTTAATTGCTTTGCCCTCTGCTCTCACATCCTTTTGCCTTCCCATCTTCTGCTCCCATTCAAACTGCCTTTCTGGCTGTGACTCTCCACACCAGACAATCAGCAGCAATATTGTTGCATGTATCTTAGAATCTCTCATTTCAAAATTTCTGCCAGCATTGCCAGCTCTCATGTCTCACAAAATACAGGATGTTTCCTTCCCACTGTACCTTCTAGAATTCACTCATCAGAATCATACTTTTGGTGGGGGTTGATTAATCTTTTGGACTTTCTGGTAGCATAAAAAACACTTAGACAGATACATTTTAAATGATTGTAAAAAGCATTTAGATGCTGAAAAGATATTCACAGAAAGTTAATAATGTGAATTTTGGAATCCAAAATCGGCCATTTAAAAGCTTGACTTTAGCAGTACAACTCTGTTTAAACCTTTCTGGCTCAGGCACTTGGGATCAAGCCTGTTCACAGGTAACTTCTTTCCTCATACCTCAGATAACCATTTGTTGACCATTTGAAGATATTATTTGGCTCTGCTTCTGTGAAAGTCCAACAGAAATATATTGCTGGGCTTAGGGCCCAGAAAACCCACACCTTGGTATGGCGTAAGAGCTCACCTGGGGCACGAAGCAGCTGGGGCAGGAGGGACAGGATGATGCTGTCAGAGGGTGGGAGGGCAGAGCTGGGTGAAATAAGTGAGGTTCAACCCCAACTTCCCAAACTGCAGCATCAGGAGTTTCTGGCTCAGTTCTGAAGTGTCAGTCAAACTGGGAGCTGCAATGAATAGCTCAAAATAATCTGTACCCTGCAAAGACAATCTGGGAGAATGAGACACCTTCTGGTCCTGCCTCTGTGGCAAGCGCTCTGTAATTTGCTCCATTTAGCATCAAGTAGGGCTGAATTTAGCCTTGTATTTTTGGCTTCATTATTATCTGAGCATTACAGCCCAGCCTGCTAACATGAGGCTAACTCACAAGGTTTTATTCAGATTTTTCTCTGGTTTCTGCTCAGACAAGCCCAAGGCAACTGGGATTTTCCAGCACAGAGAATGACTTGTCACCAATAATAGCTTTAGTCAGCAACATATGTTTAGTGATGCACATCAATATTTGTGCCTTCACAGATGCTCAGATTTTGCATTTTCGATGTCACTGTGTCCATGAGCTTGCTTTATCTCAGGGATTTAAAAGTACATGTGAAATACTGTATTTTTATATCTACATTTCCCAGTGGCTTAAATTCCTCTGTGCTATCTGGCAGAGTCACATTGCAAACCACCCCATCTCCTACCTTGGACCAGAATCCTGGGAATCTTTGAAATATGCGCCTCAGCTATGATTTATGAGGCATTTGTTTCATTTTCCTTTTATTTCTCTACAGAAGCAGGCAATACCTCATAGGCTGTGTTGAAAGACTTTATGTCTGGAAGCAATTCACGTGATATTCTGCCTCACTCCCTCCTTTAACACAAGAAGGAATGTGTGACAAAGCAATGTTGTTATTCTTCTGATTGTTCCTTGAAGTTTTTTATTGTTTCTACTTTTTTTTATTGAATTATTTTTCTTGTGACCTCCTAAACATTTCCTCAGCCAGAGCCTGGAAGGTGAAATTGGAAGAGATGATTTCAAGTGAAAAGGAAATCTTGGATGTAAGGATCCTGGTTACAGTTCCGGGCTAAAAAAGCACAAAAATGTTTAAATCTGCATTGCAATGTTGTCCAAATAGTGAGCACAGTCTTGTCTGCAAAATAGAAAATGCCTGGTGATTCCCTCAGGCACGGGAGGGAGGGAGGGAGGGAGGGAGATGCCTCCTCATTGTAGCACTGAGGTTATAGTGTAGGTGAGATCAAATCTGCATAGTACAGGTTTGAAATTTATGGCCAGAACACCGATGGGTTGGTCTGAAATAACACCCATTTCTGTGTGCAGTTCAGGTGTTCTCTATCTCTAGCTATGAAAATCTACCATATGGCTTTTCTCTCTCTTTTTTTTTGTTTGTTTGTTTTTTAATGGACTTAGGTTTTCCTTGAGTTAATTTATGTTTCCCAAACTCGTGGTAAGAAGCAAAACATCAGGAGCCTCCTGCTCCTCCTGGGGGGGCTGGCTGGTGACAGCACCATGCATCAAAATGCTTGTCCACCTTTTCTGCCTGAATCAGCTGGTCACAAAGAAGCATTTTGTTTCTTCTGTTATGGCTACAAACAGGTTCCTACCAGACATTTTCTCTTCCTGAACTGTGTTCTTGATATTAAGGATTAGAACAGTGGCTGCTGAACAGCTGCTGTGTAATAACCTGTCTGGTTTCCTCCGTGTCTCCTCCAGAAATTGATGGTTAAATTCATTCTCATTTGTTAGACTTCACTGGTTTTGTTCCTCACCCAGAAGCTGACTCTGCACAGGTCTTGTGTAGCTGAGCAAAGGATGCTGTGCTGGTCTGGAGCTTCTTATATTGCTGACAATCTAATTTTCATGTTTTTACATAATTTCAAGCAGGTTGAAATAGGACATTAGAGCCCAAACTTTGCTTGGGTACTTATTCCCTCCTCCTGCAGACTGTCCCTACCTTTTGCTGCTGTGGGATGCTGCCTGTGATGCCTCTCCCTCATTTCTTGTCACCCAATAAATCATTGCTTATGACCTGGTCCTTCCCTTTTGGAGGGTTCCTGTGTGCCACCCTCCATGTAATGATTGCAAGGAGAGGAGAGTAAACACACCACCCACCTTTTTAAAAGAAAAAATGCAGAACAGCAGAACTGTTTCCATCTCTGGTATTTCCTCTGTTAAGCTTCCCACATCCCTTTTCCTTTTTCTCCCACTCATGGTAGCTTATGGGCAGTGGTGCTGTTCTTGTGTGACCAATTTGAATAAAGTCATAGGAAAATGTACTTTTTGTTTTCTTTAAACTGGCTTTTAAAATATTTTAGTATTTTTGAGTGTAATTTGGTAGATGAAAAAACCCCAAAGAGGTGCAGGATTCATGTTCAGAAAAGCATCATGTGTCAGTGAGTGCTGTGGCTTTACCGTTTTGGCTTAGCAGCTTTGTGCAATGAAGGTTGAAACTACCAATAACTGTAAATATAACCCATTTTTATTGGCATAACAGTGACATCTATTGTTTGATATTATATACGTCTGTGCCACTCTTAGCAACTGCCTGCAGGTATTGAACTCTCTCTCTCAGTTTCATAAGGTGCGAGCACGCAAAGTCAAATCATTGATTCAAAGAATTAGGTAGTGACACATGTAGTAATGCCATTGGACAGCTATGCAAAATTAAATCTAATTTGTTTTGTCACAGCCTAATTTGCAGATCTGTGTGGAGTGATGCACAGAGAGAGGCGTCTCCTGTTTCCAAGTGCTGGCAGATGTTGTTTTAATGTCACCTGCGCACCAGCCACGGTGCTGGCACGGCTGCATCTCCCCCTGGGCACAGCCAGGGGCTGGCAGCACCCAGCAGTGCATTCCCCCAGGAAAACTGCCTTGGCATTGCCCCACGGTGCAGCTGCAGAACGTCTGCCCCCTGCCATCCTCTGAGCCAAGAGAACCCTGAATATTCAGTTGCAGGCACAGGCACAGTGGGCAAGAGGGGAGGGCAAGGAGAAACACAGCATTACTCTCTGACTGCACTGGCATCTGCTGCCAGGCAGAACCACAGACCAGCACTGGGTCTCACCCAGGCCACCAAAGCTGGACCCTCCCAAGCAGCCCCAGGGGTGTGTGAGGGCCACAGCAGGCCAGGGACCTGCTTGCTCCAGGCATTTTCGAACCAGCCCTTGCAATGGAAACAGAATTCCAAAGCATCAGGCTGAAGGAGTTAGGAGAGAGTTACTTTTCTTTAAGTCCTCTCTTATTGCCCTCTTTTGATTATCTCTTCTATTTCTCTCTTCTTTTAATAGAGAATAGAGAATTCAAATAGGAAAGATTTTAATATAGCAGTAATGAAATACAGGGACTATCTAGTGTGTCAGACTCTGTGGCTGATTAGACTTTCTGATTCGTGGGCTGGCACTCAAGGGAACAGCAACTGTCTCTTTTACTGCCTTGTCTGTGAAAACAGCAGAAGGCTATGTATGCTCATTACTATTTTATGTGATTCTGAACATTAGAGGAGCAGTGGAGAGAGCAGAGCAATATAAAGATATTTTTAATAATTTTAATGGAATACCCTGTTTAATTCTTATATAAGCAAACTCTGGATAAGCAATTACTCTCAGTAAAAATATGTGATATTGGTAAATGAAGCAACATAGTTCCCTTCTTTTTAAGCTCTAAGCTGAAATATAAGGATGCAGAATTGTAAGAAGGGTGGGGAAAAGGAACACATTGCCTATAGATCCTGCTGTGAAAATAGCACTGAAATATGTGCTAAACATTGAGCTTACACTTAGAGCTCACTGGGGTACATAAATGCCCTCATGAACAGCCATAGCACATTCCTAAACTGAGGGTGTAAAGTTGGGCTGTTGTGGAACCCACCAGGCTTTCCATCATAAGAGTAAATACTGTCTTCTCCTCCATGGATCTGTACATAAACAAACTTTTCCAAACCTCCATTCAGCTGTAAAGGCTGCAGGATGAAATATCCATATTAAAAATCTTGGATTAAAATCTACAGTCTTTCATGTATTGTTCTCCAAAGTGATGTAAAGTTGCTTCTCATTTCCTCCATCCCAGCCTCCCTTTTCAGATGCTTTCCACATAGTAGCACCCAGCTGAAAAGTAACAGCAGCTGCGTTTCTAAGGGCCTGTGCTGAACTTCTGTCCTTTCCAAAGAGAGAGAAAAATAAATGTTATAGGAACAAGTAACAGACCTCATAAATAAGCATGTTCTGGAAATCTCCCTGTTCCCTCAGCCGAGAGGGAGAAGGAGAGCACGTAATGAAAGCTCTGAGTATGTGCAGTGTTGTGGGGCTGGAGATGCAGACATGCACCAAACCCCACTGGGCCAGATTTTGTGAGATGCAAATGTTCACAAAAGCAATGAAAGACATCTATTCCAAAAACTGACAGTTTTGTGGGTGAAGAACTAAGACATCCAGTGGTGGCTCTGAGGAACAGTGGAGGGGCCAAGGAAAGGGGCTTTGCTCTCCCTTCCCCACATGCCTTGGAGAGAAGACTCTGGGTTTGCAGCAAGCACAAAATAAAGCTGCAAGGTTTTTAAAAAGACCCAAGGGACGTGGCAGCCTGTGCACACTGCAATTCAGAGGGCACCGTGCTGTTAATTCCCGACATGTACCCTTGAGATCCCAGGCCTCTGCATTTATTTATTGTCTCTAAACTTGCATCCCTTTAAATGGCAAAAGCAGAGAGTGAGTGATAGGAAATTCTGAAAAACCAGCGTTAGCAACATACAGGCAGCCCCCAGTCCAAGTGGAGGGAAGTAATTTATTATCCATTAGGTGATCTGTCAGTCAAAGAGGACTAACAGAGCAATAAACTCGGCAGTGATGGGTGCAGCTCAGCCCATGCTACCAGCTGGCTGGCTGAAAGGTCAGGCTGGCAAGATGGATGGTCTCCTCTTCTTCAGGCACTCTGTCTTTCTGCCTGGTGACACATGCAACTCTCTCATTGAGTAAGATTGTCAGATATCTCCTGTGGATGAAGTCAACTCCAACCCAAGTGCATATTTTGTTGTTTCAGAGGAAAGAATATAAAGGTTTTATGTTTTCCTGAAACCTTTTCAAAGAAGGACAGTGGCCTCTGTTATTCTGGTGGTGCTGTGAGGGAGCTGCAGCCTCCAGTGCCAAGCCCAACCTGCTTGCAAGGTGCTGCTCCACAGCTGTGCCAGGTTCCTGATCCACCAGCCAGGTGCAGTGAAGCTTCAGGGAGACTTTGTCAGGGCAGTGATGCTGTGCTGTTCCACTGTAGTCAGTGTGCCAGGGCCTGGATATGAGTCCTCTTACCCAGGATTCAAGGGGTGCAAGCTCATTTCTTGTCTTTCAACTGATCCATCAACCCATGGGCTCCCCCAGGGTAAGACCCTGCTCATCCTTCAGCAAGGATCCTGAAATTCAGGATTCATTAAGCCAGAGAGAAAGCACGAGAGATTCAGAGACCCCCATGCCTGGGAACAGGGAAAACTAAGATTTTGGTCCAAAACTGCTTCACAACTTTCATCCTGCACTTGTTCCAACCCAAACAGGAACATTCCTGGAGGCAGCAAGTAATATGTGTGTTGAAAGGTTTCTCTAAAGCAGGTGCAGCTTTCCCAGAGTGCTGCCCTGACACATTAATATTTCCAACAAACTCCCCTAAACTCCAACCAGACAGTCTCGCTCCTGGTGGCCAAGGAACTGTGTTCCTCCAGCAGACTTGTAGCTCATTGGAGAGCTCTCTCTAAACACTGCACACAGCAGCCTGGAGCATGCCCATGATGGGGAATTAATCCACGCTCTGACACACTCCCTGGCTCCCTCCTTCCCTCCTCACTCCTTATTGCGCTGACAGTTGTTACCAGTCTCTGGCTCGCAGCTACAGGCAAAAGTGTAACCAAACTTCCAAGCCCCAGGGAGGGAACTGGAAAGGGGCCCAGGCACAGATTTCCAGCCCAGAATGCAGTTGTGGTGTTCCCCATCCTTATTGTCATTGCAGTATCGTGCACGTGTTTGTTTGTCGTGCTCTAACAAGCTGTGTGTGAGCAGCCAGCTTGTTTGTTCTCGTAGGGTAGATTAGAACAGCCAGTCTCCTCCTGGAATAAGTGGGAGCTGAATTATTTATTTTCTTTTCTTCATAAGAAGCTTATAGCATGCTGCAAGAAAAGCCAGAAATAATTAAGAAAACATGTTCTACCTTCGAATAGAAGAAATACACTGACAACAGCTGCAGTGCTGACCACGGCTACAGCAGCCATGTGGAACAGGGCACAGCTGCTCCAAGGGTGGCCTTGGGAGGGGAGGGAATATCTTTTTGGTGTTGCAGCATTCAAACTGGAAGGATGCAGTGATTCTGTGGAAGTCTGAAATCTCATGTTCACTTTGAATAGCAGTAAGTCTCTGAGTGAGGCTTTTTGCCAGGTGGTGTGGAAGTGTTTCAACAAACAGGCTACTACTGCCATGTGGGGGTTTTAGAGAAGGGGATACTGAGGAACAGAAAAGAAGGCTTGGAACATGTTTTCCCTTTAATTATGCTGCCAAATATGGCTCTTTAGTTTTAATACACAATTCTGTTATTTTTCATGCAGACAGAAAATTTGGAAATACTCCCTCTCTTTATAGAATGCAACTTCTTCCTCTTCTAAAATCCTGATGCCTCACTCAGAGGAGAAATTCTGCCCTTATGAGTTTCTCTTCATTGGTCTTACACCTCAAGCTGGAATGCTGAGTAAAAGACAATATTCCCCAGCAATAGAAGTTAGAGCTGGTTTATAAGATGTAAACTAACACATCTTTAAAAAAATTTACTCCTGTATCTTTGCAGATCTTGGGTTGTTTTTACATTGAAGTGTCAATTGGGAGTAGTACATATACTCACAAGTCACTTAATTGTGATTCTGATCATACATGGAATAAGATTTTCTGAAACAGATTTAAGGAAAAAATAAATTTAGGGACTGAATCTTGAGTAACCTCAATTGCTGGAATTCCATTTGGGAATAAATAGCCCAATATGTTCACTTCAGTTTAAGAAAGAAATACACTGGGTGTTTTGAATGAAATAGTAATGTCCTTTCCCATTTCAGCACAGTCTATCCCACCTAATCATGCCTTTTACTACACACAAATCAGTGATTGCTCATCAAACCAGATCCTCTTTCTTTGAAGCCCATTGCTGCTCATGTTTAAGTCAAACAGCTCTTTTACCTGAGGGACAGCAGCAAATATTCATCTCAAGCTATTACCAAGCCCTTAGAGTTTAATTAATGCATATGAAGTGCCTTGAGAACGTCAGGAAAAAGTAGTTTATAGGTGTAAATACTGGTGATGAGTGCCTTGGCTGACCTGCCCTGGAGATGGCTGGAGTTAAAGCTGCGTTTGGACATTTTGAATGTTAAAGTCCTACAGAAAATACATGAAGTTGTGTTTTGCTGGAGCTGAGCAGAATCCAGCTGGTCAAAGAGACAGGGATTTTCCAGGCACCCCAAGGCAGTCAGGTACCCAATCTCTATTGAAGATCACCTGATACAAGCCCTAAATTCCTTGGAGTCCTCTGAAAATCCTGGATCTGGTACAAAGTGATTTATGAAGGTTTTTTTAGATGCTCAGGAAATAATAAAGCATAGTCTGGATATTTCAAATTGCATCCACTTACAGCTGGGACAAATTCTTCTGCTTTTTTTCTTTAAGGTAAATCTTTCTGTATTTATTTCAGGCTTCATAATTTATCATTTGTGGCCTCCATAAATTATCACTCTAAAATTCACAGGCAGTGCAATATTCTTTGATAACCTTTTTGGGTATCCTTGGACTAGTGGGTTTCACAAGTTCTTTTAAACCAGGTCAGTGAAATGTCCTCTCTGTTGAGGTTTTTTCCTTTGAATCAACCTCACCAGAACAGCCTCGAGCTGCATTGTGAAATCTCTCCAGAACATAATGTATAGCAGTATATGGGATACAAGATTCATTGACTTAGCCAGGTTTAAAAAACTAATCCTTGTTCCCTAAATCTTTGATGAAACATTATTTTAGCTTGAAATGTTGTGTTGTGTGGCATGTAGTAATTCTTCCTGGGGTATAAAATTTTATTTCTGCTTCAAGCCTGTTCTGAAAACCTTGGCACCTTCAGCTTACTGCAGTCAACTGCCACAGCATGAAAAGTCCTTTGTGATATTGGAAAGCAAGGTGCCCCAGTGCTGTGTGATGTGAAAACTCATTTAATTACAGCAAGGAACAATATATGATAATTTCAGAATTAAAGCATTATCAGTGCTGGAAACACAGAGGTAAATCCTCTGTTGGATCCAATATTCAGAGCAGAGAAGTGACTGACAGATTCAGAGGATTGCTCTAATCCCAGGTTGCTGGGAAATGAGGCCACTGCATAGGTTAGAAGACCCACTGAGAGCTTGTTCGACCTCCAGGAGATGGAGGATGTGTCAACCTGTGGGAATCAGTGTGCTCTGAGAACAATGTCACCTGCTGCAGCCACAGGAGCCCACCCAGAGCAGCCCTGGGAGTGAGAGCTCTTCAGCAGCAGGAGAGAGCCTGAACATTGTCAAGAACCATCCCTGTGTTATCTGAGCTGGTTTGATCCACTAATCTGCTTACAGCAGATCGTATTTCCTTACTTGGAAAATCTACCCTCATTTTATAAGTGAAAAAAAAAATTGTCATAAGTCTGCAAGCAGAATGTTTTGGGACTCTTTTAACACTAATACTGTTCTAAATGCAAGGTTGGAGACTTTTCTTGGTTTAGTTTTATTTCCCACTTAATTGTTCAGCATCACCTGTTTTCGATTTGCAGTCAGATGTCCTAAACTCCAGTACAGGTACTATCCTTATTACCTCTGCACATTCTTATTTAATTATTTTTAAACATCCTGACCCATTATAGATTAAAAGTCATGAATGAGGTTAATGTATAATTAATGAGCAAGGGTGTTCATGGTGACAGCTCAGAATAATGATGAATGAGCTGAACAAGAGATCTGACTAGCTGTCCAAGGTCAAATTGCTCATGGGAGTGTTAATGTTGCCTGACACAGCTTTATTTCCTTCTGATTTCCTATTTTAAACAGATTTGTTATTCTTGCAGAGCTGTTAAGCCATTTAAAGGCATGGGAAGGTGTCCTCTGACCTCTAAGTAAAGGAGTGCTCCTTGCTGGTAGTCCTTTATACCATCTGCCATGAAGTAATAGATCCAAAATCCACCCTTCTCTCTTGAAAATATCCATTAAGTTTAGAGGACAGTTGATCAGAGGGGAGGGGAGGCAAGAAGGTAAAAAATCCAGCAAAATACATCGGAAAAAAGCCTTAATTATTGACTCCAACAAAAAACCTTGGATCCATTTCCACACAACAAATACTCCATCGACTGAGTTATTTAATGACAGACTACAAAGAGATTCCTGACTGATTTCTGTCAAAGTTTTGGGTTTTCTGATACCATGAGTCTTGCTGTTGTCTCCAGTGAAATAATGACAAAAATCTTATGTAGAACAGTAGTTGGGTGGTGAGCATGGTATAGAAATTGTATGTTGATAGTTGTAATTCATAAGCTGAGATCCTGTCCTGGGATCCAAAGTCATATCCTGTGATCCAAGTTCTTGTCCTGGGATCCAAAGTCATGTCCTCTGATTCAAGCCCTGAGGTTGCACCACACACCACCATAATCTGTACAGAAGGTTTTGCAGCAGTAGCAGCAATTAATTCTGCCCTTTCCCCTTACTTAAAGGTGGTTTCTTCATCAGCAGCTTTCCCTGGCAAACAAGGTGCTACAGAAGATGGATAGACTGTGTGTCAGGGTTGCTGGGAAAGCTGTTTGTGTTTGCTGCCTTCAGGGTTTGCTGTACTGGCCCATGGACCAAACCTTGTGGTGTCTTGAGAATGGGCAATTTGTCTACTTGCCATGTTTTCCACACAGTCTTAATTTACACTTGTCTCAGTGAGGCAGGAAAGGTTTTCTGTCTCTCTAATCATTTGCTCTGTAGCATTGCTGGTACTTAATTTGTTTCCTTTGGTCACTGTTGTCCAAGTTTGTGCTCCTCTCTCAATCATTCATGAAGTTAACTGAGTGCTGGTACACACCCCATCTTTCTGCCAAAAGGGCACTCAGTGTTATGCTCTTCCAAAAACAACGAGCACAAAATGCCTGCAGATTTTTTTTTTCTGGCCAGCAGAGTTTCTGAAAACACTGAGACATGTCAAGCCATTCAGGAACATAAACATGAACTTCCCCCAGTGTCACAAATGGGAGAAAAATCACACAATTTTTAGACATAGATTAAATGTGATAAAGATTGTGCTTGTTTCCCTAAGAAAATCTACGACAATTTACAAATGCATAAAATTGCTTTTATTTTGTCCTGTTCACAAGTTCAGCTTTACCATAGGTGAAGGTGTGTTTAACAGAACATTTATCTGCTGATTATTGCCCATAAATAGGATTAAGGCAAGTTATAAACAAACAGAAGGCCCTGTTACCTCCCCCAGTGCTGCATGAACGGTGTGGAGTGTCACCATGCAGAAACAACACTGTGATTTCTGGAAGCTAAAGGTTTAAAAAGAACTGAAAATGGACAAAAATGGTAAAATGCAGCACAACTGTGGCATTATGCCATGAAACCTGCTGAAGCAAAACTTAAGAAAAGGAAGACAAGATAAGTAATACCCTTTCTAAGAAAAAAATATCCCTGAATTTTGGCAAATTTTGAAATGTGACTTTAAAGAGCAAACATTCATCTTATTTCTGAACAGAAACTTTTCCTCCCATTTAGGAAAGGGAACTTCCTCTGACATGATGTACTGTCATTTCTAGAGGTGCTTTGGAAATGACTGATCCAACAGCACCCTCCAGGCATAAGATTTTCCCTTGATTGAGGTGACTTGCCACTAAGTCACATTTTGTCAGGAGGAAGTAGAACACCTGTCCCACAGGTACAACCTGGCATGGCTCAAATTGAAGCACCCTGGAAGTCATGGTTGCAACAACTGATCTTTGTGAGCATTAACACAAATGTCTGAAGGGCAGAAAAGGCTGAATTCTGGGTCTGGGTGGGGCTGCGTTTGGTTATTTATTTTGTTTTTTTGGAGGGAGTAGTTTTTTGGAGGGAACTATTCCAGGGAATAGTTCCACTGGCTAGTGGAACTATATTGGAAAGCACAATCAGGAGTGTCCCACCTGGAGGTGACAGCAGCAGTTTGGAAAAGTGTGATGTGTGGGCCATGTGATGTGCACTGGTTGCTAATTCATTAATTCTGAGCAGAGTTTTAAAAGGTGGTGTGAAGCTGTAGGAGCCTCAATGGCTGCTCTGGGCCCACCATCCCTTCAGTGCTGCCTCATGGCAGCTGAGCCAGCTGGCACAGGTGAGATGCAGGTACAACACCTGAGTGATGTCACTGCTGGAAACACCAGCCTGGAAAGTGCTGTTGGATCTGAGGGTCCTGTGTTTGACCCCCTTTGTGCCTGAGGGCCTCGTGCATCTTTCTGTGGCCACCAGAGCACCAGCAGCTGGAGCCACAGCTGCTGTGGGGACACCAGTGTGTGAGGAGCCACTTATGTGACTGCTACCACATAACCCACGTGAGCTCATCCTTCACGCTCCAGCTCCCACTCTAATGCTGAGGGTTTGAGGTTTATGCTGAATTTTAAATTGCTAAAAGGAGCGTTTCCCAAATCAACCCCCTGATGGTATTTCTTTTTTCCATAGCTAATGAATATTCTTGCATAGCTTGTTTTACAAAAAAATACATTTGAAAAGTTCCACTATTCGGTATGGAAGAAAAACAAATTTTAGCTTGTAAAACAGAGCAGTCATTTTTGGACAGCTGTACTTGGCAGTTTGTGTTTGAGTCGGGGGATGCTGAGCTGGGGGAGAGCACTTGGCAAAGTGCTGCAGCAGAGCTTGTCTGTAACACCCTCATTATTGTCCATGTTCTGTTCTCTCCCTAATTTCATCTATTAAACAAATAAATGAGTGATTCTGCCAGATGAGGTTTTTTGTGTTGAGAATATCTTGCTCTAGCATTGCCATCTTTTAGTGGTAATTATGCAGTCATACAGCTGTTGCTTACAGGCAGGTTTGAAATAATATTTTTATAAAGTGTATAAATCACAGCATAAAAATAAATGAAGAGACAAGTGTCTAGTCAGAAAACAAGAGAGAAAAAAAGCCAGAGATCTGGATTACAGAATACCTGGATAGACTCAGACTGCAGTCAGGCCTGACTATAATTGTGCTGTGTATTTACATAATTGCAAAACAGAACCACAGAATGGTTTGGGTTGGAAAGGACCTTGAAGTTCATCCAGTTCCGACCCACTGCCACCAGACACCTTCCACTAGCCCAGGTTGCTCCAAGCCCTGTCCAACCTGGCCTTGGACACTTCCAAGGATGGAGCAGCCACAGCTCATCTGGGCAACCTGTGCCAGGGCCTCCCCACCCTCACAGGGAAGAATTTCTTCTGTATATCTAACCTGAATATCCCCTCGTTAAATTTGTACCCATTACCCCTTGTCCTGTCACTGCTGTTCCTGGTGCACAGTCCCTCTTCAGCTTCCTTGGGTGCCCTTCAGATACTGGAATGTACTGAGAGGTCTCCATGCAACCTTCTCTCTCCAGGCTGAACAGCCCCATCTCTCTCAGCCTATGATGCCTGTCAAGCCTAAATCAACCAATTAAGGCTCTGGAGCTTAAAAAATAATTGCACACATGCTGAAGTGTCCATACCATGGGCAAGTCAAGTGTTTTTAATTTTTCTTCTCTGCTCAGATTCACAGTGCAGAGGGGAAAAAATCCTGCTGCAGAAAGTCAAGTGGATATGTCACATTTTGGAGGATAAAAGCAGAGCAGCAGGAAAGCACTGAGAAACCCAAACCTCCCCAGCCCCAAACTCATGAACTCCACATGCACCACTTTGCTCACACATTGACTCACACATTTGGATGAAACTCCTTCCCAACATATGGTCTGAAATGGGTCTCTCCTGTGAATTTCATGGAGTTATCTTTTTTATGGCTTTACTCTTCTGAAGCCCAGTAAAAATGCCTGTTCTCTGTTTATTCTGGCTATTTAGTCTGGCAATTATGTAATGCTCATGAAACAGAAGCAGCACATAATTTTTATGGTCCATAATATCTCTCCTCAGCAAAAAGCTGGCCACTTAGAGCAGTATTTTTTCTCCCAGGATAATTTTTTGGTGATGACTTTTTGGCAAAACCAAACTGTTGCAGCCTGGAGGGAGTTGTTTTGTAACTGATTCACTGCTCTCTTCTTGCTACCAGCATTCATAGATTCCATTGCTTCTCTTCCCTGTTTCCCCTTTCTGATGATAGGAGATGAATGTCTAATTTTGGCTTCTAAAGCTGCCACATTTAAGGATGGTTTCTTTTGTTTTGGGGTTTTTTTTGTGGGTGTTCTCTTTTTCAAGAGATAATGGAGGACACTATAAGTGGGAAAAAAAAAAAAGAAGTTTGTGTCAGTTATCATTTAGGGGAGATGTGGAAAGTTCATGGGTAGTTTCCATCTCCTGGGTTACAGTTCAGATGTGTTTCTAACAAACAGCTATGATTATAATATCATGATATTTTTATTTAAAACCATGGGGCACTAATAGAAGCATGAAATCCCAGGCTTGGCTCTTATTTTCTTGTAAACCCACAGTAGTTCCATTGAAGCCAAAGAATAAAAGGAGGAAGACAAAGAAAAATTAGGACACTTTTGTTTAACTGCTATGAGAGAACTTTTACTCCTGAATTTTAAGAAAATATGAATTAAGTAGAGAAGACAGTTGAAAAATTCAGATTATTAGGTTTGTATATGGAAAATGGACGTGGATGAAGATGTAACCTTTATTTGAATGACTACTGAGGTTACAGGGATAAATATTTATAAGAAAGGTGTGAATTATTTATATGTGTTCCAAGATAGCAGAGTTTAATAGCATCCTTCCCCTGGATTTGTTACACTGGGAGCTGGGGATTGCATGCACAGTGATATGGTATCTGATATTAGAGGATTTGTGTTTGACATGAGGAGGCTGCAGCAGAGGGAGGGAGCAGCTCTGTGTTTGAGACTGTGCTTGGAGTAGGTGCAAAGGCCAACAAAAGCACACAGCTCTGAGGGAAGAACACTCAGGGCCCCATAAATCATCCATCTAATGTTATTATGCTACAGTGGCAAATTATGCTGGGTTTGTCTCTGCAGTTAGACAGAGCAACAGATGGCAAAGATTTGCACAGCCAGTTAAAATTCCTGGCAAAGCATATTTTTTGAATTTAGCTGAAGAGTTAGTTGGGATACACTGGAATATTTGTACCAAATGGGGGGGAAAAAGCCCAACATTTTTCATAATGTCTCTTCCACTTAAAAAAATATAATTTGACACATTTGCCTAACAAGTAGCACTGTTACACCAGCAGTTTCCAGTCATGCTTGCACTGTGGTGGAGGAAAGTGCCAGCCTCAAATTGTCTGGGAAGCTGTTTCCAAAGGGGAAATGCAGAGCAGGGAGAAATGAACACTTTTAGGGTCGTTCAGGGAATTGGGAATAGCAGAGACACCTCATGTTTGGCTGCACAGAGCACCAGCCTTGTGCTAGCCCTCACTTACAGATTGGTGCTTCCAGATGTGGCACTCTGAGCCCAACAGGTGCAAAGGAAAGGTAAACCATAGTCCTGGCAGTGGATGCACAAGGGGAATCCTGTGGAGGTGTCTACTCAAAACACAAGCTAGTCTATATGCTTGTTCCTCATCTTTAATTCATTATTGTGTTATACTTTACACTACAAAGGCTGTAATTACATTGTGCTTTATGTAAAAATTACAGTGCAATTTCAGTGCATTTTGATACCTAATTATCTGTTAGTTAATAAAGCTGAACAGTTACGTGTTCAGAGGCCCTTTTACTCCAAAGGAATAATTCTAAATACATGTACTGTAAAAATCCAGGTATTATAACAAAACCAGAGTGCTCCCAAGCTCATTTTCTGTTATCCAGTGAGGGGAATTGGGGTTAATCTTACAAAGTGAACGCAAAGCTCTGTTTAACAGCAGGGCAGTTTCCCAGTTATGTTCCAGGGCCTCATCCTTTGCACATCATCCCCTCCTTCACTTTAATTGTACATAAAGCTTCTTTTTGGAGCTGCTTTTGCCAGCAGCTGGAATAACTTGATTTGATGCCATCGCAGAACTTTCTCAGGTTCATATGCAATCATCTGGATCTAATATGATCCAGCTCAACTTCCAAGGCAAAATCTGATCCTCAGACTTCTCTTGTTCCATTTTTATTACCAACTTGCTGCATAAGGTGTTTCTCAGCAACCTGGCCCATTTTCCCCCTTATTTGATAAGGGAACATCTTGACATGTTCTTGGGAACAAGTAGGGGTGAAAAAAACCACCTCAAAATGCCAAAGCTTACTCAGCTGGACGCTGTTTTTCAGTATTGTCATGGACTTCATTATGCACAGCTGATTTCTCTAAGGATGTGGATTGCAGTTAATTTGAGATCTCGCCCAAATGTTCAGTGCTGTAATTGAGTTTTTGTTAAGGAATGGGGAAAAAAATGAAATGTACACACAGCAGTTATCTAAATGAGCAGATATTCGATGACAACAACATTTCTTTCTGATAAAGTAATTTTAGAAAGGAACTATTAAAAGTGCATTCTTGTGCAATTCAAGAGATAGAACAGCAAATAGTTCTGTTATAGGTTTGACTTCTCAAAATTTGCATTAGTTCTTAAATCAGTTTGATTTTTGCTTGGAGAATGGGGGACATCCTTCCTAATTTCTGTGACTTTTTAACTTTAAAAAGCTGAAAACCATCCTCCTTTTGATCAACTCCTAAAAAGTGGGTCAGAAACAAATAATTGTTTTTCTTTGGATTGAGTCAGTTGAGTGAGAGATTAAAAAGAAATCCTCAACTCTCTAATGTGGCCTAAGTGGGTAACAAGATCCAATTAAACAACTTGCCATAGAGGAATAAATTAGGGTCAGCCCAGTGGTGAATCCCGGAGTTGAGGAGGGCACAGAGGGATGCAGGGGCCACAACTTTCCCAAAACAATGAAAGCTTTGGGGGCTGGCAGGTGGGGGGTTTTGTTACTTTTCAAAGGGTTCTTTGATGGGCTTCCTTTTAGGAAATAAGATGCTGAGAGGCAAGTGATTTCTAGTGCTGCCTTAATGACTATGTTTAATTTTCTTGGTAAGTGCTTGAAATCTGAAACTGGGAGGGAGGGAGAAATGGGAGGTAGATGAGCAAGATCAATGACTTTTAATTTTCTCTGATGTGTCTTCAGATAAAAAATTAAATCTCCTGGAACTGAATTTGTTAAAATAGGAATTGATACTCCTATTCTTCATCCTGGGAGACTGTATTTATTATAGGAGTAGAAAATCTATTTCTTTCTATTATGGGAAGGGTTCCATTTTCAGCCTTTCCTGAAGACCCAATGCTGAAGGTGTATTTCTCTCCCTCCTCTCCACAGTGGTCTGAGTTCATTGAGGGCGTCCATCCCAGCTGGCAGGAGGGTCTCAGAGACCCTTCACTGCTGTGGATCTCACAGGAGTAGGTGCCTGGGTAGAAGTCACTGCGAGTGCCCTTTAGAGTAAGAGGCTTCATGGAGAGTTCAGACCCCTTTCCACCACAAAACAAAAACACAGACTGAGATGTTAGGAAGGCTTCAGCTGCACGGAGAGCCTGCAATTGGAGCTGGCCCCTTACCAGAGCCCAGGACAGCTGGCCCAGAGGTGCAGGGCCAGAGCTCACTGTGGTTCCTCTTGCAGGACATCCCCTGTGCTCTGCAGCCGTGGGGGTGCAGGTGCTCTGTGCTCTCACAGCTCTGCTGTGCCTCTCTGGCAGCCTTGGTTTGGGCAGGTTGTAACCAAAATCTCAAAGCAAGGCTTGCCAAGAGGTTGTTGGCACAGATGGAGCATCCAGCTGTTGCTGTGGGACAGAGGGAGGCTGCCCTGGCTGGCTGGAAGAGGAGAAACCACATCAGGACCAGGGAGTGATTCCCTGCCTCACAGGAGGCCTCCTCAACCAATAGTCTGGTGATCCTTTCCCAGTGTTTGCCACAACAGAAAACTTGCTCAGAGTACCCAATGCCCTACCAGCCAAGGCTTTTGGTCAGCCAGGGTTGAATTTGGGGGTGCTCAGGACCTCCTGGCAGGAGTTACTCTGTTCTCCTGGTCCTGGCACTGGGAAACAGGAGTGAGAGAGGCACAGGGTGGTGGCTCTGCTGCTCAGGGTGGTGGCTCTGCTGCTGTGCTACCCACTGTAGCAGCACAGGATTAGCAAGCCCTGACACCATTTCCCTGCTCTCCCCTGCCTGGAATTTGAGGGGCTCAATCGCCAGAGCCAGATAAAAGGCTGGAAAACATTGTCCATTTATTCCTCGAGCAAAAAGAACCAAGTTTGGACCAAGGGTTGGACTTGATGATCTCGGAGGTCTTTTCCAACCCAATCGATTCTATGATTCTATGAAATAAATGTGTTGTAAATGGGTAAAATTCTCAGAGATTAGTGCCTGGGAAGGAATAAACTGACAAAAGGGTCTACCCTGAAGAAGAATACTTGTCTGTTCTGAGACTGAAATGCTTTCCATGCTTTGAAGGCTGGGGCATTCTGAGCAACACTTAAGCTGAATTGTCTGGTTTAGAATATGAGATGGTAAATCCTATTTTTCTCACAAATTAAGTCCATGCCCTGAAATATGTGAAGTAGTTAGCTTTTGAGTTGGGTCTTGTTAGGTCAATAATCAAATAATATCTTCATAGCTTTTTCTTCATGTTTCAGAATAATTATCCTTATAATCATAAATATTAATTTCTGCTGACTATGTATGCAGTCTGGATTCCCTCGGTGTGAATAACAATATCTAATTGCAGAAACCAGAATATTCATTAAATTCTTTCAGATAATCTGCAGCTGGGTGTACTAAGAGTCAGAGAAGTGCTAGAAGGAGGGTTTTCTGCAGAGCTGTGAAATGCTCTCCCAAGTTTCCCCCTGGCCAGGAGGATATCACAATGTACAGCTGCTGGCATGAAGGGAGAGCAACAGAAAAGGGCTTTGTGTGGCCCAAAAGGCTTCATTTTACTGTGCCATTGCAGATATGTTCTATATAGTAGGTAATTCTACCCCCCTAACAACTTGATTAGTGTCTTAAAAGCAGTATTTTTCAAAATCATTACAAGTTGAGTAACACTGAGATAATGTTAATGTTATGATAAATCAGTAGTGTTCTAAAAACCATGAAATGTGGAGTTTTGCTTCTTTCTGTCAAAAAATATTTCTAAATATTCAAAAACTTTGCATACTGTGGGAAAAGCAAGGTGAGCTGTGGACATGGCTGTGTCCACTCATTTCCTTCACAGCAACAGGTTAACACGGTGAAGTCAGTTTTATGAGGGTTTCCTGAAAGCACAGGGAATAAACCAGAGGTCCCTACAGGAGCCACCCCTTCCCCAAGCCAGGTCCAGCTCTGAGTTTTACTGCTCTCTGATGTCTGACTGGGCATTATAATGCTGTGCCAGTCCTTTGTACTTAGAGAAATATGCTACTTTTCCATTTGCAAAGGAGAAAAGCATCTCCATAATTAATAGACCCAGCGTGTGCTTTGTCTCTCTCAAGTTCAGCTTGTTGTGATGAATCCTGCGGATTCAGGTGCTTCATAACCTCTGCAAGGATCTTGTCTGAAGCTCCCCAGGAACCTCCCCAGACTGAATTCCCAATATGTTCCTCCTGGCCTGAGTGGTTTAGCTTTCAGAACAGCCAAGAGCTGTTTGTGAGGTGGTGAGCCCAGGCCAGGAGCCCACCCCACTCACTGTGCCAGGCTCGGCACTCCTGCCCAAATCCGTTGCATCTCTAAGCAAGATTCACCAATACATCGTTTATCTGCTTTTTTGCTGGAAGAAGCATTAAAGGAAAAAGAGATTCTTGTGCTGTATGTAACCCAGAAATAGATTAAAGACACAGTTAACATAGTGCAAGAAATTTTTAGGGGAACATCTGCTGGGTTTGGGGTTTTTTTTCCTTCTTTTTTAAGTATCCAACCAACAATTACCTGATTTGAAATTGAGATGCATTATGAGCACCAGGCTGCTTATTCACTTTGACTCACAGTCACTGCTTAACTCTCGTACTCTGTTCACAAAAGGCTTTGATTTTTTTCCATGAACCTTTTTGCTGAAATCCATACCTGAGCTTTACCCTCTTTTTGCTGTTTGCTGCTGGCTACTGGTGCGTGGTGGCATCCAACTGGTTAAATGAGTCAGGTGGCAGCATTTCTGATTTCTGACTAAAAGTCCAAAACTATTTTTTATAAGGAGCTAGTGGTGAATTAGCACAGGCTGTTGATCCCACAGGAATATCTTTATTTGCAGGAGAATATTCATAACAGGAGCAGCCACTCCCCAACCATTCGGGCAAAGAAAACATGTTCCTTGAATATTCATGAACAACAAGGGGCACAGACGTGGTTGAACGAAGCAGCTGCTCGGAATTCAGAGCTGGGCTGAGGAAACAGCGTTTGGCTGTACCTGACCAGCCCCAGGTACTGCTGTCACACAGAGGCACAAACAGCTGAAACTCTGACAGTAGGAACAGCAGATTAAAAAATAAAAGTAATCAGTGATACATTTACATGCTTAACAAATCTTACTATGTATGGAGGCCAACAATGATAATGAGATTAATTGTTGCTGATGAAATACCCAATAACACATCTCTTTGGCAAGGCACCTTGGGCTAGTTTTGCTGTCTCATCTCTTCAAGTATTTCCTTCACTATTTCCATCCTGCAGTCTTGAATGCTGGAATAAATTAATTGCTTTGGAATTGGTCCTGTATTAAATGTTCTGCTTGATTTCTTGATCCTTTTCCACTGGTGTCCATTGTTTCCAGCACTGAGCAGAATGATGCTCTAGGACTGCAAGTGGGAAAAAATCATCTTTGTAGCCCCAGGATGAAGCTGTTCTGTTCACAAATGCCAGTATTTTAGCTGGAGAGGAGCAGAATGTGACTGTTTATCAATGGACAAAACTATCCAGGCTGGTGAAGCAAATGGCAAGGAAAAACAAGCCTTTGAAGGTTGTGATGAATAAAAAGGGACACACATTTTGAAGAGTAGCCTGGAAACTGGTCCTCAATTAATTTTTGAACTGCTGACTTCCCAAACCAATTTAGTCATTCATCAATGAAACTAAAAGGACTTGGCTGCTTTTTAGATCTAGGAGAGCTGGGGAAGATCCTTCTTTTTGTTTTCCTTTAAATCTGCATGTAATCACTCCACCTGCTGATTTATTTTTTTTTAATGTGTAGAAGTGCAAATTAAAGGTGTTTTCTGGGATTTCTGGAGCTGTAAGTGAGAAACTGTTTGAAATCTAAATTAAATTCCTTGCCCTGAATTGAGCAGCTCCTAATTTCTGTAGTATTGCACAAACAGAAATAAAATGCAGTGTTGTTACCTGTGGGATATGACATGATTCAATAGGTTTGATGCTGACCTAAAAAAGGGGGAGGTCTGTGTTTTAATAGTTGCTCTACAACCAACCTGCTGTGTTGGTTTGTGCAAACTGTTGTTTCCTCTCCAGAATACATAAGAATAGGGAAAGAACTGTAATTAATTTTCTTCATTTTATATGAAGCTGAATTAATCATATAATTCTTTTTCTCTGTGTGTGTTTTCTAAAATAAGTAAAAGACAATGCACTGTGTGCATCTCACTTGTGATCCCTTGGCTTTTTTCCTCCCTTTCAATCAAGTAATCCTTGTTAAACAGGATAATGTTCTTTTCCATCCTCCTGTGGAGTTCCCCCCATTTTTGATGTTGCTCAGTTACCCTGTACTAATATTATGAGAGCAAGGCAGATGCAGGCACTAACAAGTTGAAAATTTGTATAAAATAAAACAATTAAGTTGTTTCTGCTCATGCCATTTGCCACATTAGGTAAACATTCCTGGGAATTATTCAGAAGAAGGTGGAATACATTTAGGAAAAAAACCCCAGTGCATATTTGCATAATGCAGTGAATTTCTCAGCTTTTGTGCCCCACTGAATGTAGATGAGATACTCATTTAGGAAGTTTACAATTCTGCATCCATTCTAATATCTGTTTAGGTAAAAGAGCTGGGGCTGCAGTTTCAGAGGAGGAAGGTGATCTCCCCAACCCTTGGGCATTGGCTGCTCTACCAGCAAGATCCATTTTTAGTACACTGTTTATATTGAAAGGAGGTGTTTGCCATGGAAACCTGCAAGTTCCAGTCACCCATCCCACCTGGAAGTGCAGGGGGGCCTTGCAGTGAACACCAGGAATATACCATAGTGCTTTTTTCTGAAAGGAACTGCTCCAAGTAGGGTTCTTCATGTTTCTAATTGATTTGATGAGGATTGCTCTAAGTTTGTGTGGGGAGTGGGAATTCCCATCTACAAAACATCAACTTCTTTTGAATCTTCTTTTCCCTCCAAATTCCAGATTTTTCTGTGAAGGAAAAGCCTGGAAAATATTTTGAAGGAAATGGATCTGTTTTTTATCGACAAGAAACATCTTTGCTTTTTATTTCGATTTTCCATTAGATCATGTATAACTCAGTATTAAAAAATAAAAAACAATTGACATTTTCCACATTTTCCATTTGAAAAAATATTATCGTGAGATGTTTTGGGTTTGCCCTTATATTCTTTTTGATATATTATTAAAAATAAATCTAGTGAATTTCAAGTAATTTTTACAAACTGGGCTTATACTTTTGAACACTGTGGAAAACTGTGATTCTGTTTTTTCCAGCAGTCTCCTCCTGACAGTAAAAGTGGTGTTGATTGGATCTGTTTGGAAAAGTTACAGCACTTGCTTTCCCACCAAAGAATTTCATGTAAAACTGAGGCAGTGCTGGCCATTCCTTGCTGCCTCCTTGGCTGAGCTGCTGAGCAAACAGCAGTGAGATCCTTACGTGGCTTTGAGCTTTCTGTGACTGACCCCACAGGTTACAGGGAGGAGTTTTTCAAGGCCTTGTGGCTTGAAGCAGCAGTTGCACATATTGTAAAACACAGACTCCACCAGCAGACTGTATAAATGCCTTGGCAGCTCTGGGCTTGGGCATTGCAGCAACTCATCAAACACAAAACTGCACCAATCACACCATTCTCTTTCTTCCCCTTTCACCTCACATAACAGAAGATCAAACTTCTGAAGGGCAGAGGGGCACTTATCAAAAGAATATGAATTGAAACAATAGTAGCACCTTTTTTCTTCTGTTTCTTCCCCTCACTTCCCTTCCCACCTCTGATTTTTTGGCTGTGACTGACTGAGAGCCAGTCTGGAAGAGACCCTGGTGGGTCTGATGTTCTGGCGTCCTGTGCATATTCTGCAGCTTGAGAGACTCTTCTGTGAGCTGCCTAATGTGCTCCCACTCTGGGATTGCATCCCCTCCTGCATCCAGGGGACTGAGGCACAGCCAGCTCTGCTCTGCCACGGCACTGTCACAGGATGGGATGATGCTGAGCTTTAGAGTGTGCAGGAAACCTCCTCTGTGAGAGATGGAACAGGGCACCCTAACCCAGCCCTTCTGCGGTCTCAGCAACCAGGCTGTGCACAAAGACCCCTCTGATGCTTTGCTGTGTCCCCTCCTCTCTCTGCTGCTTTATACCTCACTTCTGAAATAGTTTCTTTTAAAAAGTGTTTCGCTACATGAAGGGGGGAATCAGGACTTGCTGCTGCCAAAACAGATGAATAAATTAAAGCATAACTCTTACAGAAAGCAGTTTAATAGCCAGTGTGGCAGGCACTGCTGATGTTAAACCCACTTTGAAGTCTGTTCTGTGATTAAACTGGGATTTCACATCAAAAAAAATGTTATTTACATTTGCACATGCTAGCCCAGCTTTTGTTAAGAGCACTGGAAGATTAGATGGAAATGATGTGAGGCCAGTAATGTAAATGCAACGGTCTGAAGACATTTCTCAAGGAGGCTATTACAAGACTGGGGGGGAAAAAGTAAGTATTCAAATTCCTACCCATGTTCTGATCATCCAAAGCACATTTCCAGATGCCAAAACAATCTCTGCTAGCAAAAGTGAAACTCATTTGCTCAAGTCTCCCATTTGCTGAACTTGCCTAACAAGGCACTTGAGACTTAAGTTTACATTTTCACAACGAAAATTAGATGGAATGATGCAAAGCCCTTCTTGGTGTCTCTTCCCTTGATGTTTCTGCTTCTCTGACATTGGCTGCTTTAACTGTAACATCTGCATCTTACCCAAGCTCTGGACTTCAGTGCTGTTTGTTTAGTGCTGGAGGGAGGGAATTCCTGAAAATATTGGGATTTTAGGACAATAATGGGTAACGTAGGGAGACTACCCCATTGTTTTCCTATTTCAAATCTTGGACTTGGGTAAGACAGACATGGCTGGACATTCTGTCTACCCTGGACCTTTAGCTTAGCACTTTTCTTCAGGCCCAGAGTCAGGTCTTGGATGAGGTATTTGATTTTAGGCATCTAGATTTCAGAATCCAAGTTAGGAATTCAGTGTGGGATTCACACTGAGCCTAAGTGGAGGCACAGCCTGATTTTGGAGGGAGTGTGTGTTTTCCTTACAGAGGGGCTGATTAGCAGCTGGAAGGAAAGCAAGATAGAGCCTGTTCTCCACAGGTGGATGTGCAAGCAGTTACACTCTTGCTCTTCCAAGCCCTATAGAAATATCAATTTATTCTCCCAAAAGACAGTCAAGATGAGTGGGGCCTTGGATCATATTTTGACATGAAATCACTCTTATTTCAGTTCCAGGCAACCTTTAGTGGCTCTCTCTTTGCCCACCATGAAAACCTCAAATAACAACATTGCTGTTTAGGATTAGACCTACTCTATTCTTTGCCTGTTCAGCTGCCTCCTTCTGACAACCAGGGAGGAGTTTCCATTCTGAAAACAGGTATGATTTTCTACAGTATTTCGGCTTCTTAGGGCAAACCAGAATCTTGACCATTTTGAATCACATACCAGATTCTTCATTCAAAACCAATCTAAAGTAAAAAGTAGTACAAGCCTGATTGTTCCTTCAGTGGGAACAGTAAGGAACGAAGGATTATTCCACTAAAGATAATTTAAGTAATAGAATAGACGTATTTTGAAAGTGAGAATGAAGTTTACTGTCAGGAATGAAAATTAAAATGAAAGCATACAAAAATATTATAAATAAATTAATAAAGTTTCCAATTGAGACCCTTATAATCTGTTTTTAAAAGGTCTCAATCAATGAAGTTCTTTTGGACTTCATTTCGAGCCACAGATCCCTGAGGCTTCTGACAAACAAACCACTAATTTTAACTTTTAAGCAACAGTAGCAACTGTCAGATGTTTTTGTCTGCATCAGATTAAAATGAAAAAAAATCAGGAGGAATTTTTCTCTCACTGATTTTTAGTTTCATTTGAAAAATCTTAGTGTTTTCTCTTCCTTTAATGCCTAAAGTCACCTGTTGTATTGGCTGTTTGCTGTGTGTAATGTGAAAGCTGATATTTGAAGCACCTAAATATATTAAATTTCTTACCTGTGAATATGTGGGATTTTTAGACTACACTTTCCTGTTAAATGAACTTTCATTTAGAGTGTACCCTTTTTCATTTTGGGGCTAGGTTGGTTTATAGCCCCACTATCCCTTATCATTTTTTTAAACTGGAAGATACAGCCCAGTTCTCAATAAACACCTTGATTAAAATTCTGCAATGAAGGTTACTCACATACTTTATGAGGCCTTTGAATAGCATCAGATGAATAGCCCAGTGATTGATTCTGATCACAATCCACATAGTAAAGGATTTTGCAGCACTCCAGAATTCATGTAGCCTTTCATGGGGGCTCTGTGTGTATCTGTTCCCTGAAATGTTCTTTAAGTCGGACTTTGGAAGCAGAGTTAGCCTGAATACAGAGAAGCAGATTCCCCCCAAAATAAAAAAAAGGTGTTTGTTTGGGTCAAACTCATTGTGTGTTATACCAGGGGGAGTCTGGCCTCAGAAAAGATGGAGGCAAAATAGAGGATTTTATCCAAAATTTGTTGGAAACACATCTCAAGCAAAATCACACATCACGTGCCCATATCTGAAAACCCAGCACAGTGTCTGTGCCATCTTCTTCAGTCAGTCCCCTAAAAACCAGACTACCCACAAGGGTGGATGCCCATTCCTATAAAGCTCCTTTTTGTTACATTTCTCATGTTACTCTGAGTGGTACAACCTCACTTGGTTAGTGGAAATTCCCTGGAAAGAGAGGATCACTGATTCCCAGTGGTTTGAGAGAAAAAGGGGTGTGATGAGCTTGGGACTTTCAACAACTCATACAAATGCTGATGCCTGGTTCCCAGGCCTGGGCATTAGACTTGTTTTGGACTTTTGAGAATGGCAGGCTCAGTGCATTTATGCTGCTTCATTTCCTGTTTGTCAAACTGAAAGAATTTCCACCTTTGAATTGTCAAGAGTGGTGATGAGCTCAACCAGATAAATATGTGTGGAAATCCTAATTTACTGGACTCTGACTGTATAATGGAGCCATAACACTTTAACAGTTGCCATAAAACATAATGGTTGCTCAGCCATTTTCAGAAAGCAATACATTGCAGGAGGGTTGTCATTTGATTAAATCAAAACATGGTTTAGACATTAATTTGCAGTAGCTGCTACTGGCTGGAAAGCAGAGCAGCTGCTATGGAACTTTTTGACAATATCCTTCCATGGCTGCTGCAAAGCTCCTGCTGACAGTAAACCCCTTGCAGAGATGTCACCACCATCACTGGTCAAACACCAAGTAATTCCATAAAATGATTTACCAAACTGGATGGGCAGAACTAAAGCAGTTGGTTAATTAGAGACACCATTTAAGGGCAGGATGACCTATCCTGCAGAGAGTAGAATTGTCCCTCTGAAATTAGGCTGGAGTCAAGTTCTGTGAGCTCAGAGCAATTAAAAGGAGCCCAAATTAGGCTTTCTGTGAGGCAGTGTTATAAGGGGTGGACATTTGCAGTGACATGTGGGAGTGGTTAGCAGAAAAAAAGGACAAACTGAGAAGTCTCCTTGATGGGACTGTGCTTCGAATGACTTCTTCAAGAAAAGGGGGAATAGATTCCCCTGCCATGAACCATCCACCAGCCACACCTCTTGCTCAGTTACTTGCTGCCTTATGCTCCTTTTATAGCATTGAAGGAGAGATTCATCTTAGTTATTTTCAGTGTTTACTTAAGAACAAGATAAATCTTGGCCTAGAAATGCTTTTGTCTTGTCCTTGACTAGATGGGACTGAGGACTATTTCAAGTCTTACAGTCCAGCTTCAATCAATTATTTATATGGGAAGAGTAGGCAAAGGTATGGGGAATTATAGTTTCTATAGCACATGCCAACATATTTTTGCTGACTCTCCACCCATAGTGGATACCTGGTGATATCTGAGCACATGTTAAAACATCCTAAACCATCTTTTTGTTTGTTTCTTCTTCTTCATTTTAATTTGCAGTAAGTCTTGCAGATTCTCCTTTTTCCTTCTTGGCACCTCAGTTGCAGTGTTTATCAGCTTTAGCTGAGTGACAGCAATATACTGGCAGAGAGATCCACTAGTCACATTGATCCCCTACCTCTTCCTCTGTCACTCCTGGGGGATGAAGACAAAATTGTAACAAAATAAAATGACTATTTACAATTGTCTTTTCAGAACATTTCTGCCTCACTCTTGTAACATGTAGAATGTCAGGAACGTTTTTAAGTGTCCCAAAAACCAACTTAACTTCCTGCTTTGAAGCTCCTCCTCTGACTTGCTTAAATTGGGCATCTCACAAAGTGTTTATTATCAAAAATAAAATCAGCTTCAATCTTTCTTTCAATAATGAGCACATGAGTCTTCTTGAGCCATATCACTTTTCCTGACACAGGCCTGATGAGAGGCAGCTGAAAGGAAATATCTTCATGCAAAGAATCTCCACCAGGGACAGCAATTTTAAGAGCAATGGGCATTCTCTGTACATGTCTTACAATAATTTAGAAAAATGACTGAATACAAATATCCTAACCTTTGCTGCTGGCACCAAGGGCAGGTTGCCCTGTGATGCATCATCATTCCAGGAAATTAAAAGAAAATAAAAGACATGACGCCAAATTTCTCTGAAATCACATTCCTTGGAAGCAAACCTGCTTCCTTGAAAAGACTGGAGCTTCCCTGGAAATGCAAAGATGATACAGGAGAATAGTATACAGAATTTTTTCATTTTTCTTTTCCTAGAACCTAATGGCTCCCTTATAACCATGTACTATCCCTATTGCACACAGTAAAAAAGTAATCCAGTGCTTTGACTCCTCCTTATGCTGTTTTTCCCTCCATGCCATGAAATGAGTCTGTTCACTTTAGTGTTTATACAGAATTTCTCACTTCCTTTAAAGAAAAATTCAAAAATCAAACAAAGTATCTTTCCCAGGGGTTTAAATTTCCAATATTCCCCACCTTTCTCACCAGAGCATTTTTTTACTCAGACTCTTTCTCATACTATGATTTTGTTGTGTTCCCCTGTCAGTCTGAAGCCTTTAATCCTCAGTGTGGCTTGGGCAGTGGCTGCAGCAGCAGATGGACCTCCCTGTGCTTCTGCCAAGGAGTGAACACGTGCCCAGAGCTCTGCACCAAACTCTGCATGTGCATGGCTCTGCTTTCTGAACCAGAATGTCCAAACAGCTGCCTCTGAAGGGCTTCTGCATCTGCCCTAACAAGACCTGCCAGAAGCCCTAGAGTTTGCAGCATGGTTTCTGGCTGAACAGCTTTAATGTGCCCAAAGCTGGGGAAATGATCTCTGAGCTCTGTGTGATTTACACCAGTTTACAGGAGAATAATCCTGCAGGATGGGGAGGGTTTGTGTCTGGTGCACATCCACTGAGCTGGGCTCATAAGGGCACTAAAGGAGTGAGCGGTGGGGGAGGCAGATGTGCTTTGCTAACCATTGTAGAGTGGTTTCAGAGACTCCTGGCTCTTCCACACAGCACAGGAAATATGACAATCCATTTGGATGAGTGAGGAATTTCAGAGGATTTCCAGGGGAACAGGTGCAGCCAGAGATGGTACAAAGGGAAGGTGCATTCTCAGCAACGGGCAGGTCCTGGGAGGGAGAAAGCAGAGGATTCCTGCCCATTGCTGCTTCTGGGGGAAACAGCTCCTTCAGTCACATTCCATGCACTTTTATATAATCTACTGTGCTTGATGGCTTGGCCTTCACCTTCATTCATGGGATTGATTCAAATAATTGCCCCCATTTTTTTTTCTTTTTATAGGCTTTTTTCTTAATGAATAATCAAAAGTTGAACAACTCCTTCAGGAAAATATTTTCCTTTCTCCATTTTATTAATCTAGTACTAGCTGTCTGACCTTTTGTTTCCTCTTACAAATAATCACTAAAATTTTCTCAGACATTCTGAAATGGCTGTAATAAAGGTGTAGCTCTTGCCCTTTGGAAGAGACAAGAAACCAGCCATTTCTGTCTGCAGCTGCGTCTTGCAGTGAAGTTAAAAATGTTTTGGAACCTTTTCCACAATAAAAGTTGAAATAATTGCTCTATTCTGGGTGGTTTTTTCCTTGTTGTCCTAGTGCTTTTACTCTCAAAGGCCAAATGGCCTTTAGAATGATGAATGTTTTGCTTCCTCTTTCCTTCCCTAAAATACATGGCAATAATGTCTACTAGAGATTTCTGAGATGACCAAAAATCATTTTCCAGATCAGTTTACATCCATTTTAAATAGCTCTTTGTGGGATATGTAACAAATTATCAAATCCCATGTTTTGGTTTCTTTTCTGATGGCACTCAGCCCTGAAGAATGGGAAGATGAGATGAATAGTTTGTGGTAAAACCAAGTGACTGTTGAGATCCATGGGATGCTGTTCTGTGGCAGTTCATCCCACAGCAGATGTTCTCTTAAACATAAAGATGTTTAAGAGATTCAACATTAGGGTCCAAAGTGTTTGCAATGGCTTCTTTTACAGTTTATTTCTACTCCTCCCTTCTTTGGAAGAGAAGTCTAAGATTCTCAGGTACCACTTTCCATCCCTACTTTGCTTTTGTCCTCTGTAGATCTCCTGCCCTGGCTTTGACTTTAGATGGATGCAGGGTGACCATTAAATTAGCTTGTATTAAAGGGAGGACTTGCTGAATGCATCGATACCACATCAATATGTTGTAGCTAATACAAACCATGTACAGAAAAACAAAGTAACCTGAGGGGGCTATTAATTTTAGACTAAGAATGCATCAAGGAATGAAGGCTAATCCATTAAACCAGAATTGTTTTGCTGTGATTCTAATGTAAATCAAGGTCAGAAAAGTAAATATATTAGGAGCAACGAAGCAGTTTTACCAAGATTGAGCCAAGGCTTGAGAGATGTCCTCCTCACTCTTGTGGGTTTGCAACTGTTTTTCTTATTCCTCATACAAAATTAATCAGTAGCATTGGAAGTAAATCAGTTCTAGACAAACAAACAAAAAAACAAACAAAAACCCAACCCCTCCCAAATTACTCCTTTTGAGACTCCCCTGATGTCTACATAGAACTCATAGAAAAACCCAGAACTAGATAATTATATACAAGGAGCAAACACTGGAAAAGTAGTAATAAAACCAGAATTAATTTTATTTCTTTCCTTTTTTCTATTTATTTCTTTCTTTTATTTTAGTTCCTTTAACTACTGGTGCTTTCTGCAACAACAGGTCAACACTACAGGGAGGAGTGTGACTTTTAAGCCAGAAATGTCCTTTAAATTTTTTCTATTTATTATGCACTGCTTTTAAATATTGGAGTGCATCCCATGCAAAGAGCTGTCCCCTTGTGCCTCTGCCTTCCTCTTTGAAGGTAAGAGGCACTCACCTGCTGTGGGAGTCTGCAACCACAGACCTGCTGTTTTCAGGAGGAAGTCCTTATTTTGAATATTTTCTTTTACTTTTATCTGTGCATTCTGAGCAGTTTCCCTTCAATTCTGATGCTGCAGCACATCCAGGCATTGCTGGGATGAGGTTCCAAGCAGCCAGTGCCTTTGACTGGGCACAAAGGAAGCAGTTTCCTTGGCAACTGCAACACCACAAAGGTCCCAAAACAGCATTTCCACCTGCCTGAGATTTCTTTTTAATTTAGGAGTTTGCACATTGGCTTTGCATGGAGAATTGGGTTCTGTCTTCAGGCTTTATTCGTAACAGAAGTTGCTTACAGGAATAATGGGATTTTTGCATATGAATTTATACTTTGGACTGGCTGGCTTACTGGAAAGGCTGTTGGCTTATGGAGTGGCAGTGGGTGCTGCAGCAGCCTGTGGTGGGACTCAGGGAGGACAGACAGCACTTAAAGCTACAAAAGTTAAAGCACTGCATGGGAGAAAAAAATTTGTCTAGGGAAGAATTAGTTTGTCAGATATTATGAGATCAGGGGAGCTGCCAGACTCGATGAGATCTTTGGGTTTTACTGGATTTGTGAACTTTAAAGATGAGACAGAAGGTTATTACATAAGGATATACCAAAACCAGTAGCTGTAACAGCATCAACCCAGGGCCAGGCCAAAGGGAAGAGCAGCTCCTCCAATGCTGAGCCACAGAGGGGGCAACATCTTGGCCCATCAGAGCCCCCTGAGCCCACTGGGTGGAACTGAGGGTGGTTCTCTGGCCTCAACACTCCCACAGGCACCAAAGACATGAGCTAAAAGATGCCACAAATGACACAAACTAAAGGATGCCATGACTGCTGTAGCACCCTCAGCAGGAGCCTGACTCTGAACACCCCATTGTATTTCAACACACAAATGCAATTTAAAGCCCAAACATGTTTCTTCAGCTCCCAAATATCATCAAAAATAGCCCCATGTGAAAGGAATTGAGCCTGTGCCCTGGGTGATGTGGAATTGCATCCTTAAGGAGAAACACTTGTGCCACAGAGGTGACACCAATTACTCCCATCCAGCCTGTGCCAGCAGGAGGGAATTTAAAAGAGCTGCAGCAAGAAGGAGCTGGAACAGCCTGAGGTACCCAGGATCTGAAATGTAGGAAATAATCCTGAACTCCAAGAGGAAACAGAGTGCTAGTTCTGGGCAGCAAAGCCTGGATGGATAAAGCTTTGTCCATGGTGCTAAGCTACACCTTGGGGACAATGAGGAACCTGGAACCAGTGTTTCTTCAAAGACAGCTGTTCCTCAGAGGTATGTTGGTGCCTTTCCATGTTGTATTTTTAGCTGGTTTTTGTTAGATTTCCCTTTTAGGGCAGATTTCCCCAGGTTTGACTGGGGCTGTTTTCTCTGTCTGGTGATGCCTCTTTTTGCTGTGAGGTGTTTGGGATTTGTGTGCATGACAGGGCTTCTTTCCTGCTTGTGTGATTCAGACTTGCCAGGATACATTGGGAGAGAGAGCCACCACCATTTTATCCTGCTTTTGGTGTCAGACTCCTGCTCCAGCCTGTTCTTATGCTCCTGTGAATTGGTTATCCCGAGGCCATTTTCCTGTATGGATTGTGTCACTTCAGATTTATCAACACTCAATTTCATAAACATTCATGGGGGGTTTTGTCGTTGTTTTGTTGTGGTGAGGTTTTCTCTTGTGTAAGAGATGTGTCTTTGTGCAGTACCTGGACACTCAGATCCTAAGTATAGGGATTTCCAGTCCTGCTTTTAACACAGGGATATGAAAATGGAAATTATGTTCTAGTGCTTTGCCAAATTTGTGTTTATTTTATAAATCTCTTCCCTTTTCTTCACTTGCCCTTGAAGAGGGGCTCTTTGTGCTATTGAGCTTTCTGTGCAGCATTGAAAGCAGACAGGTAACCCCTCCAGCAGCTCCACTCAGTGCCACAGGTGCCAACCCAAGCACTGAAAGTGATAACTAAAACTAAGCAGCGTGACTGTCCTCTACCAGCCCAGTCCCCAGTAGCCAATTAATATTTCCTGAACTTGAGTGATGAGCCTCAGAGTGTGCCTAACAGGGAGAAGAAAAATTCTTTGCAGCTGCAACAGTTATTTCAGTCCCCCTTTGACAGGGCTCTTTTAATGTAGCACTCTTGCCTCCCTGGCAGAGATGGATCCTGCCAGCATGGAGGTATTTGTTGTGTTGTTAAGAGACTTTGTGACCTTGGTTCTGCTGCTATTATGACAATAATTAATATGGCACCTACTTGGTAACGCCTCACAAAGTGACTAGTTCGGCTGTGAATGAACTGAAGGCAGCCCCAGAAGGAGGTGTGCATGGCCTCCAGATTTAAGTGCAGGTGGAGGGGAGGAGAGTTTCCTTGTCTTTTCCAAGCCTGTGCTTAGAGAATGACTCTAATACCCAGTGGAAGTGCTCTGTCAACAGAGGGAAACTAATGAAAAAGAAGAAGTTCTTGGGTAGAGCAGGAGTCAGAGCTGTGTCTGCTTTCCAAGGCATTAGCTTGATTAGCCTCTCCCTTCCTGGTCACCTACATAACAGCATTTATTATTTTCAAATCATGCTTCAGTGGAACTCCTGAGTCCTCAAGCTAAATACCAGCATATGTGATCTCTGTGTATTAATGACTCCCTCTGGTTTACGTGTCACTGAGACACTGCAGACCTGCTGGGTTGTTGGGTTATATATATGTGAGAGAATAAATGAAATAAAACAAACTGTGCCACAGAAGTGTGGAGAGGAAGCAGGCAATGAGCAGCCTGATGGGAGGGCCAGAGACACAGCCCAGCCAGTGAAGGGGAGATGGAAGTGTCCCCAGCAACCCAGATGTGCATGTGCTGCTGTGTGTTTATCAGCTGAGCCCCTGCACAGCTGGGGGGGCCAGGAGGGTCTGTGTGCTATTGCTGCTCTGCCAAGGGTACCAGTCACCTGGTGGAGCTCCCAGTGCTCTGTTTTTCTGGCAATCAGGCCCCTGATTGCTCTCTGAGAAACTGGTGGTGCCCTTTGTAAGCTTTCTGTGCTAGGCTGACTGTGGGTACCCTTTGCTGCTTTGTTTTCTTGCTTGGGCAACTTCTCTGGCACAGCCCATTCTTCACACTTTCTAATTTATATAAAGGGACCGTGTCATGTTGCTGGATACTCAGGATTAAAACCTTCAAAAGAAGCCAGCAGATCAATGGTAACAACATCTCAGTGTCAAGGGGATCTTCATGATGCAGGTGTGAAAATGGGATACAAAAATTGACAGGAGGAATGAGCACAATGATTGTTCGGGGATTTTAAAATATTTTTTTAGTCAGTACATGAGCTTTAACCATGCTGATGACTCTCTACTCTCTGAAGAGTCCATACAAGAACTCTTGTTAAACTATTTGCTTTGTGTCATGTGCTCACAGCCCACCTGTTCGTGCCATGCAGCAGGAAGGCAGATACAACATATTTTTAAACCACCAGGAAAAATTTTGCTGAAATATCTAAAGCTCTTGAAAACAAATCTGTTATACGGAAGTAAAAGCCACTAAATCAATGTTGTGCTCCTCTGTTTAGTAATTTCTATATATCTTGTCCTGATACAGAGATGAAAATGATTTTAAAAGACAACAGATTCATTAACATTGTGTGACAACCCAAAATATCTGTATATTACTCAAAGATAATCAACGGATCAATAAGCCCGTCTGAAACAGTTGTCTTGCAGCAGTATTGACTTTTATTTTTTGCATCAGTCAGTGTTTTCTGAAAGGATGATTCTCCAGTAAAGCAGAGTTGTGTCATAACCAGTTGTTGGGCCACTGCTCTTTATAGCTCAGGAAGAAGATCTGGTCTGATTGTATCTCCTCATTAGCACAGAACTTGATCTCAGTCCAGAGCTTATTCAGAGGAGGACAGACATGCTGTCTGAATGGAGAAATTACACATCTCAAATGACCTTGGATCCAAACCATGCTTTGAGTGCCCCTGGTCTCCCCTGGCTTCAGCTGTGCTGAGGGAGAGCAGCACCATCTGGAGCAGAGGGGCTGTAGAGAAAAGGAGTCAGCTGATGACTCACAATTGCTTTTTAATTCTAACTCTAGACAGGAGAAAACAGGGGGGAGGGTGCAGTCCTTTAGCTCTGGCTTCATTGTTAGACATTCCCCAAATTGGATCTCTTCTTCCCATCCTCCAAAAGCATCCAAAGAGGCAGAGGACAAATTAGCACAGGCAGTTGCTGATTGCTTGGGCTCATTAGAAAATGCCTCTGCTGCAGAACAGCATGGCCTGGAATGGGGTAGAGCTGATAGAAATCAAAGCAGGGTCGATTTTGAGTCTGTTTTTAACAGTGACACCTAATTTAAATAAATTCCAAATGGGACAGGGGCAGTTTGGGTAGGTAATAATGTGATTCCCACCTGCACAAGGCTGCACTGTGTCTGTGTGATGTGCATGGGAGCATCCAACAGCTGGGATGGTGGAGCAAGGAGAGCTGAGGCAGTACCACACCAAGAGGGAAAAATGGTGCTTCATCCATACCTGGCACTTTGCTACAGCCTGGAGAAGCTTTTGAATGTCTGGGAGTAATTAAAGTTAATGCAAAAAATATGCATGTAAAAATAAATGCTTTGCTAAAAATCACAGTTAAATGTGAAATTCCAAGGAGCTTTGCAAACAGCAAAAGAAGGGGCTGGGAGCTTCTGGTGCCTTTATTTTATAGCAGTAGAAATGGAACAGGGAGCTCAGCATAAATTGAGAAAGGACATTTAATTAGTAGAAATCCAACTAGTAACAAATCAGTCCAACGAATGTATTTGAGATTTCCTACTTGGAGACACCAACTATCATTGAAATTTCATTAAACATGACTAGTTTAATTATTTTGTCCTTAGTGAAGAGTGCTAATTAACTTGGCTATAATAAATATGCATCTGAATATCATTTTGAAATCCCAACAGATCCTAATTATTCTTAAAGACTGAGGTGTAGTCCTTGCTATAATAACTCTTTTTTAAAGTAAAGATTTCTTCAAGGGTACCAGTGATTTCAAAGGTGAGGAATTATTTTTTTGTTCAAAAAAAAAAAAAATAAGGCAATTCTTGATCAAAATCTGAGGTGAAATTATGAGGGCTCTGAAAATAACCTTCAAGTGAGTACCTCGTTCCCAGCCATGGGCTCTGCCTGTGAATTGCAGCCAAATGAAAATGTGCAAGGGGGGATTGGTGAACTGCTAACCATTGTAGCAGCTTTGAATATGTAATCAGTGTGTATGCAAGAATAGCATTACTTACACTTGAAGGCAAAAAGGAGCAATGTGGCAAACCCTCCTAAGCATCCATCAGGCCTTCATTTGGGGCCATTGTCTTGCAATCACAATGCAGTGAAGACTTGCCTTCAAAGTCACTTTTAAATCCTGCATGTATGTCATTTCTGGCGACTTGGAGTTCCTGATCTCCCTGACTGTTGACAAGATCTGTGACTCCTGATGACTGAGGCAAGAGGAAAAAGGAAAAGGGCATGCTCTGAAAACTTTTTATTTTAATCATCTCCTTGGGTTACAATCTAGAAAACTGTTTGCATTCAAATAGATGGACTATTGAGTTATCTGTTCTACATTTTGCTTTCTTGGCTTCTTGACAAGAGTAATCATAAATTAGAGTAGACACAATTCCTTGATGTACTAATGAAGGTAAGGTGTGCTAATTAAAAACTGAGTCAGTATAGGTGTGCAAAGGGGTTTCATAGATTTGCTTGTGTTCTTTATTATTCAATTCTCTTCATGTCAGGATATGTTACTTTCTAATCCTTGACCCTGTCAGCTAATCAAACAAAAGCATGCCTGTCTTCTAATTACCAAAATAATTTCCCTTGTGGATACAGATGTTCCATAAATCTAAGATAAACATTAGTGCAATTAAATGCAGTTCAAGTTTCTGAAATTCACTTTGGAATACGAAAATGCCATAGAATTAAGTGTTTAAGGAACTGTTACTCAATCACTCCAATGATTCATGGGGGTGTTTTGGTTTGGTTTTTTGGGGGGAAGGAGGTAGTAAAAATGAGTGTTTTGCATAAATTTTAGTATCAATACTAAAAACAATGCTTTGGCCTCATTGTGGCCAGGAAATACTCTCTGTCTTCAAATGAGATCATTATAAGCTGAAAATATAAGATGAGTGTGAATTTTTTTGTCAATGATCTATCACCAGAGCCTCTTAAAGTTGCAATAATACAAGGGACATGAAAAGCAAAAAGGATCTAAGTGCCTCGACTTACAATGGTAATGAGCACCACAGTTTGCTGGAGTAGCTGTAAATCAAATGTACTGTAGCTATAAAAAGCCCATAAGACATTTGGATGTGATCCTGGCCTGCCTCTGCAATACAGAGGCTGTGCATACAAATGAGGAGTCATCCATATGGTGTTATGGGCAGCACTGTCTTAGTGAAACTGGAAAGATGATAACAGGGAGTTGTTTGGGGGGAAACTACTGAAGCTGAGCTTCCTTGAGTTGGCACCAGTGGAGGGAAATTACACTGGGGACAACACTAATATCAGTTAGACAGAGGAAATGCAGTAAGGAAGGAATATGTGATCATTAGGAGTATAAATTGTATTGAATTTTGCAGATTAGAGGATTGTATATTTTAGCTTCATTTTAAATTGATTTTCCCCCTCATTATTTATTTCACTTTAGGCTTTATTGCTTTTAACCTTTTTTCTTTCTTATAGCCTGGCTAATGCTTATGACACTTTCCTCCTGCATACTGAGCTTAATAGAATTCTTTACACAAAGAAAGCTCTTGGACTAGACATTCAAAAATCAATGTACGTATATAACATGGGGCTGAAAACAAGGGATGGTGGACAGGATTGCTAGAAACTCATCTGAACAATTTTTCAGGACAAATATTCTGTAGTTTAAAGTAGCATCTGGGACTGGAAGGACCTGCATTCAGTTTCCAACCTTGTCATGCCTTTGTTCTGCAGCTGTAAAAGCAGAAAATCCTCCTTTTCTCTTTCCTAATTCTTACATACACCTCCTCTTTCCAAGTCTTTAATCATTTTTAAGTGGGGTCTGGTTTTCACAGTGAGGTGCACTTTAATTAGCATTCTGATTGCATCTGGAGTCGAGGTGTTAATTCTAGTGTTTGTATGATTATGGCAGCATTTAGTATTGCCACTTGTTCTGGTAATCCTCATGGATTTTCTCCCCTGACCAGTGTGTTGGAATCAAGAGGATCTAGTGGGGAAAAGGAGCAGTGGCTCTTCCAAATTTTTGACTCTGTTTTCAATCTGATGTAATTTTAGAAGTTGCCTTGAAGGTGGACATTCCCACTATCCACCCAGAAACCCACCCAACCTAAGCTGATTATTTTTTTTCAACACTCTGATTAACTAAAACAGCTTTTTTAAATTGTTGCAACTGAATGTTCAATTCATAGATTAGTATGTCAAAAAGTAATTGTTGGAACGTGTTGCTGTTGTATCAGGTAATGTGAGTCTAATTTGATTTAAGCATGAAGCCTCCCTTTTCCTGCAGTGCTGGCTTTGGAGTCTTTTTAACTTCTCACATTTGGAAAATGCCAGTAGACAAAAGCTTGCACTTTAGAGTGGGGCATGTGAAAATATCAGGTGTAATATGTAGGTGATAAATCTGGTGGGGTCTTTAACAGCTTTATTGATTTTTGTCTGGTGATATTTCTGTCAAGAAGAGACACCTAATCCAAACGAAAGTGGTGTTACATACAGCTCCAGCAAAAATAATTACAACTTCCTTATCTGCAGTGAGTATATCTATGTCCTGTGCTGTGCAGTTTGGGTTCTGTGCTCTTCATTATGCTGGAGAGCTGAACCACCACTGTGTGCCCAGAGGCTGTTTATGTGCTCTTTATTGCTGTGTTCATTTGCCCTTTCCATACAGGTGGCCCCATGGTGCTTAATGGGAGCCCCACGCACTGACCCCCCAAAAACACTAATTCCCAGAGGAGGGAACATCCTGGATCTGCCAGCAGAGAGCCAAATCCCTCTCATAAGCTTATCTTAGACATCCTTACTGATTTCCTCACATTTGCTGGAGTCAAGAGAGTTCTGAGCTCCAGCCATCAGGAGGGTGCCCTGCAGCATCCCAGGGCAGGTCAACTCCCCAAATCCTGTCATACACTTTCCAGTCCTCCTTAGGCCTTCACTAAGTTTCTCATACTGGCTCTAACCTGTCTGGGCTGCCCAGTTTACCTCTGTTTTTACTCTCCAGTAACACTGATAGGTTTTTCCCCCAATGATGCTGTTTGCCCCTGATGGATGTAGAGTAAAGGCAGGCAGAGTTGATTTCTGGGATCCAATGCACTGGCAATATCGAGTTCATTAATTCCATTCTATCTACCACATTTGGTTTTTTGCTCATTATTAGTTGAGGGCAGCTGATTGGCTCTTAAAATTAGACAAGCTTTAATTCAGTCTGTGTTGCATCTGGCAGAATGCTTTCTTCCATTTGGGTATACTTCAACAGAAAACACAGGTTTATCTTTTTTTCTTTCAAATTGTATTGATATTATTTACTACTTGAAACACTGTTACTCTCCTGGGCCTCCTTATTTTCATGCCAGAACTAGTTGGCAAGGATGGATACCTGTCATGACTTAACACACACGTCAAAATAAATTGAAGTGGGAACATTGCCATTTGTCAGCAACAGGAACTATTGAACACAGAGGCATTCTCATATACAGTTAAAAAAAAAAAATAAAAAGAGGGGGGGAAAGAAAACTCTCATCTGCTGGAGTACATAAAAGAAAGTATTATTAAAAAATGTTGAAGCTCCATCCTTCTTGCTGTCACTCCTGAAGTGGGCTGGAACGAAAGCTGGTCCTGTGTCAGCACTGGTGCTGGATACAGGCAGAGGGACCGTGTATCTGGTTCCTCCAGACTGAACCTTCTGTGCATGTGAGCAAAAATAATGAGAGAAATTAAGGCAGCAGCAGTAACGCTCCTCCGTAATGTCCTTATTCAAATTCCTTTCACAGCCTTTCCAAAAAAAAAAAAAATATATATTTGTAGGGAATCTTCTGGGTGGTTTTGTATGAGCTCTGTATCACTGAGAGGTTCCAGAGGTGTCGTGTTTGCAATGGTGGTTTTAAGGAGGAGGAAAAAAAGTGGTATTGGGACTATTATGTGACTGTATGACTGGTATAACCTGAAATAATTGTGAGAGAAAATAAAAGTAATGTGTCCAAATCCTGGAGAAAATGGCAAGTGGGCTAGAAAGAAGAAAATCTAGAACACCAGCAAGGAAAACTGAGAAAGAAGGGAGAGAAATCATAGAATGGTTTGAAGGGATCTTAAAGTTGTGTAGCTTTAATCCCCAGCCATGGGCAGGGACAACATTTCACTATGTAATGTTTATCCTAGATAATAAGCCATTTGGGGGAAAAAGCATAGGAATCATTCTTCAGAGAGGCCAGTTACATATAGAAACAGTATAAAGGCAGAAAAATAACACATTAATATAACAGATATGCATAGACAGCAAATATCTCCTCAAAAAAAATATTAATCTGCTGTTTGAATGGGGGTTTTTTTGCAGCCAGCTGTCTGTAGCTGAAAACTGGAACATAAATCCAGAGGAACACATGAGAGAAGGAAAAAGTGCAATGCATTTATCCCTATTTACTTGAAACCTGCTAATGATAGTGGATGGTCCTCCTTGAAATGCTGTTGGTAAAGCGAAAGAAGTAGCAAAATTATTTTGTCCAAGTGAGTTGAAGGTTTGGATCCAGGATGCTTTTATTCCTTTCTCAGACAAGTGCAGGGTAGAGAGAGCTGCTCCCCAGGTAAACTTTGACAGCCAGGCTGAGGGCATTTCTGAGACACACACCTCCAGTCAGAACTGATTGTGCTTTCCATAAAATCCCTGACTGAATTCCCAGCCATGGCATTAAAAGTTTATCAAAGATGATCTGTCACTGCAGTACCTGTGTGGTACCAATGCTGTAGCGGGGCTCCTGTTGTGTTTAATCTTCCCAAGCCCGTGAAGAAGATGAGCATCATCAGCCCTTTTTTTATTGATGAAGGATCTGCAATGTCCCTTGAGCTGAGCTTCCCTGAAACACTGTCTGCCAATTAGTGTGATTATTGCAAGGCCAAGCACTGCAATGCCTCATGTCAGCACAACTCCAGACTTGACTCCAGCTCCTCTTGTCAGGGTGGAGGGAGGTCTCCAGGGGGGATACACTACACATGGGAAGGACTCTGCCTGTGGGTGTGGAACTACTGAGCAGTGTGCCCAAATGTGACCCAGAGGTGGGGTACTGATGTCCTGCTAAGGCCAGAGAAAGGTGGAGGGTCTCTCAGAGGAAGGAGCCCTGATTTTGCCCAGTAAATACCCGATTTCAAGGCTCCTGCACTGTGCAGGTGGTTGACACGTGCTGGGGGTCTGCAGCACTGAGGATGATTTTGCTGAAAAACAGAGCCCTCTTCTGTCAGCTGGCACCAAGACATGAGATTGTACCTTTTGTGCCTCAGCAATTAGATGGAAACATATTCACAAGAACTGAGAAGTCATCCATCATCGGGCAGTGATGCACATCTACCCTAATGCATGGCAGTAGTTCTATTATTTATCCATTAGCTGCTCCAAGAATCTAACCCTTTCCCTTAGTATTCAATGCCAATATTTTTGGTGTTAGTTTGTTTTGCAAGAAGCCTGAACTGTGCCTATCCCTTTTATGAATTTGAATTGTTAATGTGAGCATTTGAGCTCATTATAACTCTGAAATGTTTCCTTTGTTACCAGTAACTGACAAACCTGCACACACTGCTCAAAAAAACACCAAGTGCTATTTCTAGGATTGCATTTTCTTCACTGCTGTGCACAACAATATGCTCTTGCCTTCACTAATGAAGCTTTTCTTTAATGAACACAATTAGAGTCAGGAAAACAATGCAAAAATATTTTCCCATGAATATTCATCCCAAGCCTTAAATGAATTCCCTTCTGTTATATTTGCGCCCATTCACTGTCATCTTTCAGTGAAAGTCTCCAAGATTCAATCTTTGATGCTTGAGTAATGAGGAAGGAAATTAAGTTTCAGCTCAAGGGTTACCCTTCTAATGTCTAAGTTGTTATTTCCTACCAGTACTTGCATTTCTGCAGGAATATCTGGGTGGGGAGGTTGTGTTGGACAAGAAATGTGCATCTGGGCACTGGCACAGTGAGTTTGGAGGTGAGACCTGGGTAACAGGGAGCCAAAGGCAGGACTTTCTGGAGGAAAAAAGGGAGTGAAGAGGTGCTGGTTACTCCAAGGGAAGGACAGGGCTTCTGTGAGTACAGTGGTTTGGTTTGGTTTTTGTGTTTTAACAACCATTTCAAGAACCTCAGGCTCTGTGACAACCAAACAGAACCCCAATCAATGCATACAGCACATGGAGTTGTAGCACTTAAGAGTTCAGCATTTACATAATAAAATAAAGCAAAACTTCTGAGAAATGTCACTGAATAAACCCAGACAGTGAAGAAAGCTGAGGGGTTAATGATCTGGTTCTAGCTGTTTTCCTGAAGAGAAAAGCAGCAGCAATTAAATCGATTATAAGCTCTTTCCTAAATTCTAATTCCATGTAGCGGTGTGGGGGAGCACAGAGCCCCAGCTGAGGGTTGCCAGGGGGCTGGGGAGCCTTTCTTGTGTTGGCAGGGGCACTGCAGACACCTCCCGGGCAGCACCTGGAGCCTCCCAGCATGGCAAGGCTGCTGGTGGCCCATGGGAGCCTCCATCTCCCAGTATGGCAAGGCTGCTTGATGGTCCACATGGAGCCTCCATCTCCCAGCATGGCGAGGCTGCTTGATGGTCCACATGGAGCCTCCATCTCCCAGCATGGC
>JAWWEV010000044.1:4843508-4891222 GCA_035583235.1 Hafferia zeledoni | reverse complement strand
TGGTCCACATGGAGCCTCCATCTCCCAGCATGGCAAGGCTGCTTGGTGGTCCACATGGAGCCTCCATCTCCCAGCATGGCAAGGCTGCTTGATGGTCCACATGGAGCCTCCATCTCCCAGCCTGCAGTGAGTGAGAGTCTGTCTGCAGTGGGGAAGAGGCAACTGCTGTAACATTCCTAAGGGATCCCCAAATGACACAAACGAACGACTCCTGTAATTTCTGGATAACTTCCTCCTCTTGTTCTCCACTTCAAAGCACAGTCACAGCTTCAATGTTCAATTTTCATGAAATTTCAATGGAGAAATGGATTTTATTTTGAATTCTTCCTCCTTGACTTTCCCAAGACTTTCCCAAGACTTTGCTGTTCCTAAAGTTTGTCCTGGGCTGTTCAGGCTTCCTGTTTAAGAGGAATTTAAACTCTCTTCATGTATGGACTGCAGGAGTTCAGTGGTTACCTCACAAAGTGAACAGATACAGTAATCAAGATTAGAAGAGCATTCCTGGCCAGTTTCTCCAGCACATTTCCTAAAGGCAGTTTAAAAAAGCAAAACTGTCAAACATTTTCAAGGCTAGTGGTCACTGATTGATGCCCAAATCAGTTCCATTTTTTGGACTTTGAGGGTTTGGGAGGAATATTGAAAGATAAATGTGAAGACTTAGCCATAAATACGGAGAGCTGTTATCTTGAGGGCTTTAGGAATTAAAGCTTAAAGCCAACCAGCTGATGTATAAGCCAGGTGTGTAAAAGCAGATTATTATGCATTTCATATAGAAATCTCCCACAAGGTCATTTGAAGTTATAAACCATTTGGGGTTTTTCATTCCCACATAGTTTCTTCCAGTCCTTGAGTTCAGAGACATTCAGTAATTATGACATGAGAAAAAGATTTTTATTTTGCACAGTGTGGTAACTGAACAGAAATAGAAGAGCCTCTATGGAGCAAAGCTTTGGGATAGTTTTAGATTTCAAAGTAAACAGTTCCAGAAATCCTCTTACTGCAGAGAAATAATTAAAATGAAAAAGTCTAAGTGTATTCAAAGGACACTGCTTAGTGTCCTGGTGTTTGGTTGTGGTTGAAGTCGCCACTTCCTTTTTGCTTTGTTCATTATCTCACTAGATGGAGGCATGTCTGTAACTGAAAAGGACTGGTGTAATCACTTTTAAATGTCCCTTGGATTGCAGCCCTGACACAAGGGGCTTAATGTCAGAAGCTGCTGTGCTGTCCTTGACGAGCTGACTGTAGGGCAGCACCTGAATTCTGCTCAGGGTGGAATGGTTATGAAACCATGTATTGAATGTGGTTTGGGGGGGCAGGAGGACCCAGGCATTTCCTGTTTGCTCACATAATTCCAATATTTTAGCTGGAAGTCCCAAGAGAGGGCACTGTACTGCAGCTGGAAGTGGCAAGAGGGGTGCTGTGGAAAAGGTTGAGGTGCTCTCTACACCTGTGAGCCTGAATATAATGGAGCACTTAACCATGTGTTTGAGCTCATTCCTATTCAAGAAGTGTGTTTAGGAATGCAGATGATGCTTTGAAATGCAAGTGGCTGTGCAGTTGAAGCTGCTCCCCAAGAAAGGCCACCTGGCAGTGCTGTCAGGGCTCTGCTCCTGCCCCTCCTGTGAGATCCCCTTCCCTGACTCCCCATTAGACTGCTGGAAAACATGCAGAAACTCCAATCTCTTCTTGTCCCTCCTTGTCTTGTTGCTAAAATCTCACAGTTAGTGTTGCCAAGTTGGAAGTGGTATCTGCAGGCATAGGAATAGTCTTTACCTTCAGCTCTGTTTGTGGAGTTGTTTGTACTTTTGTGCAAAACTAAGGCAAAAGGTTCCCCTTTGACAAAGGTTTGCAACTTTGTGCATCAGAAAGTCTTTGAGGTTGACAAGTGTGTCTGTCTTTGAGTGATTTCTTTCTTTCTCTGTGTTAATTCTGACCATGTTCCCACTGGTTTCCTGTATGTCAGTGTCAATAATATTTGCTCTCCAAGGGCCTGTTCCAAATGGTTTTCCAAGGTCCAGGTTGAATACTTAGACTTAGATTCACTTGATGTAAAATGCTTAATATTTACATCATATATATCTTCTTTATTTTGCCCCCTCTAGTTCCCATTTAAGGAGTTTTGTCCTCATCAGCCTTTTCACTTGGCATCAGCCCATTGTCAGAGGGCCAATATTAAAGCCTTTGCTTGAGGCAGTTCAGTCATAAACAGTGAGGAAAACAGAAGTGGTTGACGAAATGCACTTGAGCAGAAAGGGTTTTCCTTGAGATCTGCTTTTAAATAGAAGCTCCAGCAAACTCCTTACTAGATCAGCATCTGCTCTGAATTATGTTCTGGGGAAAATGACTTTTTAGAGAGTCCTTGTTGCCATAATGGAAAATCTTTGAAGAAGCAAACAGATGTAGGCTGGTTTTCATATGGGAAATTTGCCTTTGGTAAACTCCAAAGGTTTGTATTTAGTTAATTACAAAAACAAAAGGTCAGGATTGTGGGTGCCCCCATAACATTGTGCTCCAACAGAGAACTTGGAGCATGACCACGGTGATTCAGAAGCTGCACTTACGTTTTCCTGTGCTTTGCTCCAGCAGGTCTGAGGCTGCTGCTGATGGGCAGCATTGAAAAGCTGCTCTTACCCCTTTCCAGCAGAGTGGTTTTTAGACTGCTGCTTCTATGAATTAGCATTTCCCTTTGTCACTGATGCATCGTGCTGGCTGGTTTGTTTTGAAAGGAAAAACAATCAACCAGCCTGGCATATTGTGACAGCTGCAAAGATTTGTTCCACAAATTAAAACCAGCCAGTTTCCTGTCTTTGACATGTAGTATCAAAATATGCAAGGCATTAGTAACTAATTGCTGCTTTTTTTTTTTCCAACTCTTCAGCAAAAGATGTGAGCTGTGTCTGTTTTGAAAATTGAGCATATAAATATCATGGTAGTTTGTGTATGTACAAGTCATTTGTGTAGTTCTCTTTGTAACCAATGAGCATCCTTTACAGGTGTTTATAAAGCACTGGGTGTATTGGTAGAGCGATGAGAATGATGATAAATATTCACATACAGAAGGATAATAATGCCCTATTCAAACCAACAGATAAATATTGCATCAGAAAGGCCAATTAAATCCTAAAATTAGATTATTTCTCCCTCTTTTTTTGCAAAAGGACTTGTACCACCTGGAAGTTCAGGAGCTGTGTTCCTTTCCTTTCTGTAGCAGGTAGAGAATACACCAACCTGCCTGATGTAAAGACTTTTCAGGTGTTCCTTGGCAGGATAAATTCATGTAGATTTGGAATGTGGAGGTTTGAGCTGAAAGAATCAGTTTGCACTTTCATGCAAATCAAATCACCTTTACATGGTTGCCAAACAGGTAACTGAGCCGTGGAAGGGTTTCAGAGCTTCTCTCAGTCGAGGAAGAGCAGCTGTAGTTCCAGTCACATAGGAGATATTTCTGTGTCTTGGTGCCCCCTTCTGTGCTCTCCCTGCTGAGATTTGCTGTGGGAAACCAGCATTTCTGAAAGATAAAGTCTGGGGGAAGAGCTGCTGTTCACTCACTCACTGCTCAGTGTCTTCTGTGTCTTATAGCAGTGCTCTGAATTTACCAAGGTTTGCATTCAGTATCATCCAAATTTGGGTGCTGCTCAGTTGTGTTGTGCGGAGAATGGGTAACTGTGGAATTGGCCATAATTTTAATGCCATGAATCCTCTTTTGAATGAGCCTCATGACCCATTTTTTAACTTGATGCCTATTTTGCCTGTAAGGCAGACCTGTAACATGGGGGCCAGTTTGCAGCAACAGATTGAAATTTTTTACCTTACACAAAAAGTAGTGTTTTCCATAGCAGTGTTTTTCAGAGCTTGGGTGAATACTGATCTCTCTTCTTTATTTTTAATTGAATTTTTAAACCAATTATGCTGGTTTGTTTCTCTGTTTTGTATTTTCCCTGTCTAATATATTAGCTAATTAATTAATTGGTCAAGCAGAGCTGTTCTTGCCCTTTGTAGTGTATCAACCTCCTAATCACTTCTTACAGAAGCTCAGGGTTTGTTCCAAGTGACACCTTTATCAGGCACCCGCTCATTTTTTCTTTTTATTTGGTTGGGTTGGGTTTTTTTCTCCAAACTATAGGCTGTAGGTCATAGCATAACTTAAAAATAACTTCCTGAAACAGTAAGCTTTAAGTGAGAGTTTAAAATGAAAATGAGAGAGCTTGTGATTTTCTTTTTAAATTCGTACTCAAGCCTTTGCACTGGCTGCTGCACTGCTGCTAATTGGAATTAACAGTGTATCCTCATATACCTAAATATTTAGACACTTCTAAATGTGTTCATACGATTTTTTTTTTCCTACAAAGTAAAAAACTTATTTTTTTTCCCAATCTGCTCTGTTAGGATTGGGAAGCAAGTGATCAGGGGTTCAAGTGACTTGTCAGTCTGTCCCTTTTCATGTCTGGCTAAAGACCAGAACCAAAGCCAGGCATTAAGAGGTGAACAATTCCAGTAAGAAGCCTTCTTATGGGTTTATGTATTAATTAATATGGATTTTTCCAAATCCCTAGCACTTTCCACCCCCCTTTCCCATTATGTACTGTTCTTTATTCATCATTTTAGGTCTGTAAATATGTATCAGGGTTGGCAGAGATGCACTGAAGGTGCCCTAATTAGCCATTAGAGTTCTCATATTTTCTTTTCCTGTTGTTTTACCTCAGGTGTCAAAACCAGAGGCAAGGTTCCTCAGGATGCAGTTGTTGAGAGCACTCACCAAGGGTCATCCTCTGCTGCTCTGACCCCAGAATGAAACTCCTTTCAGGCTCTCTAATTAACACAGGCAGATTTACTGGAAAGATAGTTTCATAAAATTCATATTGAGCCACTGGAAGATGCCACAGACAACTCAAGCAGTCTGCCAACAAACAGCATTTTTATTCCAGCTAATTATTTTTTAATGATACTATTAGTAACTGGAACACACTGTACACAGCACACTGCAGATAAAGATCTCAGCAAGTTTTACATAACAGGGATGTGAAGCCTCGTGGCACATTGAAGATTAGGGTGAGTTCCTTTTAAAGGCTTTTTAGCCACAACTCACAGGCTGATGGTCTACTCCCAAATCAAACTGTGTCAGAGCCACAAGCTGGAGCTTAAACATTGCCTGGCTCCATGCCCTGATTGCTGTTCACTGTTTTACCTCATCATTGGGGTTTGGTCCCTCAAGGTGATGTTTGTCATGGTCTCCCAAGGATTTGGATGCACCAGTTTGGTCCTGGGCCTTCCACCTGTGCAAGGAGTTGCTGCTCCAGCTCTGTGTGCTCTGGCACCAGTGGTTTCAACCCTGGTTAGGCAACCACAGGCAGGGAAGGAAGGCTGTGCATGTGGTTTGGCAATGCTTAACACAAACTGCTTCACCCAGACACAGACCAGAAGCAAATGAATTGTGATTTTGCAAATGGTTAAAGAACAAAATGTAACACAAGCAGTGTGATGTGCTCTTAAACTGCTCTGCTCTGAGTGCCAAGTGGCCCAGACCAGCAAGCAGTGGAAGCACCTGACCCCCCAGATGTCTGTGATTGCTATTCATAAATATCTCTGTCCCAGCAATAAATCATCCCTCAGTGCTCCAGAGCAGCAGCCTTTATCCTGACAGCCAGCAAAACCTGTCCTGTGTGAACATGTTCATTCATAAGGGCTGGAGCTTTGGGTTATGAATTTTAAACCAGAAAAAGCACCAGTATTCAAAGCTTTGTCACCCTATGCTAGTTGTGTTTGTGATGAGATATGATTAGAAAAGCTGGGATTTGTCAGGCTTGAGAGGAGATAGGACTTGCTTGGGACTGAGGATGGGAGAGATGACTTGTCTGCTTGGAAAGCTCTCTGGCTTTTCTACAGGAAAGGCTTCTTTTCAAAGCACCAGGAAAATCTTTAGAGATAAGAAACTTGAGTCCAGGAGAAAGGCTTGGACATATTTATGTATCTGGGACTAAGGCTGTGGGTAAGAAGATCCTCAGTTACAGTCGGGTTAGCTTGGAAACAGGGACCTGCCATCTGCCTCTTTCTCAGTTTTACTACAGGGGCAACAAACAAACCAAAAAAAAAAAAGCCCACAGCTCTGCTCAGTTCCTTTCTTCAGAGATGCCATGACCTTCTCTTCCACTTCTATCTTTGCAGAGATTTGAATAAAGAACTTGCAGTGCATGAAGTTACAGTTGTAACTTCAGTCCTTGTAAAATAAGCTGCTCTTACTGTCCTGTGTGTTTCTTGGAATTTAACTCTGTACTTCTATTCTGTGGTCGGGTTGGCCTTTAAACCAAGTGCAATATTTTGTTTAGACAGGCAAAGACACTGCCTTTTAAAAGATATTTTAAGTGGTTTTGTGTGTGCAAGAAGAAATGTCCTTTCTTACTCTCTTCTGTAGAGATGCTTCAACTTCAGTGCTTATTTTCCATCCTTAAGTCATGGACTGACACATGTGTACAAAGGGGAACGACAAGCTTTGGGATTTTCTTTTTCTGCTCATAGGAAAATGAGATTCAACAGTTATTAATACAAAAAAATTAAATCATTCCATTGTAAATCTATGGCTGCAGTAGGTGGCTTTCCTTGGTTGTTAAATTGTTTTGTACATCTCTGTCTGCATTTGAAAGATAAACTATAAGGAGAGTATTTCAGCAATATGTCATTCTACCTAACTACTTTTTATCTTTCCTATTTAAAAACAAGCCCAAAACGTAGTAAAGAAGTAAATCAGGTAGTCCAGGAGCAACCCTCAGTGCTGATCAAAGAGTGTGCTGAAAGGCAAACACAGCCTGCAGGCCACACACTCTGCAGGGGAGGGCTAAATCCTGCCCCTTCTGATCAGTAACTGAAACTAAAGGAATGTTTTAAGGATACAAAGAATTACTTTTTTCTTTCCTTTCTCCTTCAAGCTGAAAACAAGGAATTAGAGTTGGTTATTGCTTAGCCAGAAAAAAAACAAACCACAGTGGAACAATCAGTGCAATCCTTTTGGTTGCTCTGTACAAGTGACCCTGGAGGGACTGGCTGCTCCCTGGGCAGAGTGGGATGCAGCAGACCCTCCCAAACCCTCTGCCTTGGCATTCTCCTTGTGTTGGTGTGTATTGTCAAGTGAGTAGGTGGTGAGGAGTTGTACCCAGCATTGATTCTTTCTTTAGCAGGTGCTAAGTCATCCAAGTATATAATTTCTGTTCCACAGCACTGTTGTTTGCAATGATTGATTTATTTTTTTAATATTATTTTTAAGAGGTTATCTCCTAGTTGTGTGACCTGCTGTACAGGTGTGTTATCCATCAGATCCCAGCTCCTGTCTCCTGGTTTGTGTTGTCTGTTGTACACTAATGGCAGGTGCCAGGTCAGATAATGGCACGAGATCAGTCACAGCAGCCCTGAAGTGTCATTAGATCCCTTCTTGGTGCTGCTGACCAATCCATACTGCTGCAGGCTGCTGCCTTTCACACATCTGTGAGCATTTCTTGTGTTGTCTGATTCGATTGCTTCCTAACATAATTGGAGTCTTTACATTTGTCTTTGCTGTTCGCTTGGTGTCAGTTGAGAGAACCTGTTAAAGAATAAAACACTTCATAACTTTCTGTAGCTTCTTCCTACTGTTTAACTCATTCCTACCTGAGCGTGGTATTGGGGGATGCTGTGCCTTAGGTAGTGGTTATAGATGGATCTTGTGCTGAATTTGAGTCAGCAGTGCCTGAGCTCTCTGATAGGTTGTGTGCCCTTTGGGGACGTTGTACAGAAAGTATCAGAATGGCAAGTTTTGTGTCTCAGTCCAGCCATATCAGTATTATCTGATCCCTGTGTGGGCTGCCTGCTGTGCCAACAGTTCATGGAATATCAGGATCCTTCCTAAGAAAGCTGTTTGATCCGTGCCAACCCTCTCTCACAGGTTTGTAATGTTAGACTTGTACTTGGCAGCTTTTCCTCAAAACATGAGTAAGCCTTTCCCTTTTGTCTTGCAAAGCTCCTGATTACTGGTAAGTCTCCTCGACTAAGGAGGCATTAAATTCATGATGGATTTTTAGAAAAGCACCCATCCATGATATTAAAGAGCTTTTGGTAGCATTTTACAGGCCCGTGCACAGTATGCTTTGGGGAATTTTTTTGTTTGTGTCAGATATGTCTTTACATATTAGCATAACTCACATTTCCAGGACTTGTCTGCCTGGCACTACCAAAGACAACCTAAAGACAAACCTAAAGCTTTTGTCTCAGACTCTGTGTTTGTGAGTAGAAACACAAAAATAAGAATGTACTTGGAAGAAGTCAAGATCAGTGGCTTGTGGCAGCAAAACTTAGCAGCTGCATTCCTGAATTTTATGAAGACTAACTGTGTAGGAATACTTTTTAAATTATTTGCAGATTTCACCTGATGATATAAAGGAAAGGTTAAGTCCTATGGAGAACGTGTCAAAGGATTGTATCTTGGAAATGCAGCCCAAAGCAAGGACTGGTATGCTCTAACACCACACTTGCTGTTAGAAAGGTGGTAGCACAGCTATGTACTAAGCTCTAAAAAATACTTCAGAATTAGTGTTTTGATATCAGGAAGCTTCTATAGAAAAAGGTCACACCAAGCACTGCTACATATAGATCCAGGGCTGTGTGAACAGAAGCTTCCTAGGCCAAACCAGGGCATCAGCATGTAGGTTGGAATCCAGGGAAGTGAAGTGATGGGAGTCAACGTTTGGTGAAGCCAGATTTTAGCTTAGTCTTTCAAGGCAGTTTGTCCAACATTAGTTGGGGTTTAATTACTCCACATTTTTAAAGCAAGCAAATCTTGACAGGAGCATCTGTGACAAAAATGGGCTGAAAATATCCCTTCTCTTGAAATTAAACAGCCTGTCTTTTCAAGTTCCTGACTATGAAATTTTGCTCTGTTACACCAGGTCCACTTCTTATTAGTTCATATGGAATTACATTTGAAAGTTGAAGGGTAGTTTGACCTCATGGTTTTCATTATTCCTATTCACTCTGCAATTACCAGTACAGATCAATCTGGAAAAAACCCAGATACCTACTTTAGTTTTCATTAACAGCTGAATCATACCATGTTTCTAAAGGGGCAAGGCCCAGAAAGCACATTTCTTCTCTCTCTCTCTTCTATTTTATTTTTAATGTCACTTGAATGCTACAGACACCTCAGTAGGTAATCAGGATATCCTTAATTAGAAAATCTACTTAATTGGGATGTCTTCCAGGGAAATGAATTAAGCCTAGTGGTATTTAATTATATTGCTTAGGGAAGCTTCGGGGGTTTTTTATCCATACTTTCATCAACAGTGTGTTTTGGAAACTCTTCCCCTCCTCAAAATGCTGCCCTGGGACAAGTCCTGTTGGTCAGAGGCAGTGAATGCTGCCCTTGGGTTCTCCTCAGTGAACCTGCCAGAGCAGCTCCTTCACTTCTGTCTGTGCAAAGCAGCCCCCTGAGCTGGGTCTGGCCAAAGCAAAACTCAGCACTGGGCAGAGAGTTTGGAGCAGGCTGATGCATCACATCACCTCTCCAAGAGGCTGAGGCTCCTGGGGCTCTGGGCTTTAGCTGTGGCACTATAAAAACTTTACTGTATGACTAACTTTTTGTTTCTTAGTGCCATTCCTCACCAGCTAAAGCCGTGTGGAGCATATCCTAGTCCTGCTTGATCTGAGCTTTAAATTGGATCACAAGCTCTGTACCTGTTTGATACATACAATTATATTCAGCTCCACACCTCAGTATTTCCCAAGGTTGTTGATTATGTCACAGTATGATGGCCCAGTATTGGAATGGAAACAGGGGAGGGAAAGGCTTAGATGTACCACTTATGACACTAAAGCCACACACATGACAGTGAAAAATGAGGATTCAAGCACTGGTGCTACTGCTAGAATTAATTTGTGGTGCCCAGTGTGAACTGTTGGGTGTGATGATTGTGTATCTATGTTAAAAATGTCACTGCAAGAGAACACTGCTGTAGTTCACTAGGTCTGTTTTCAGAGGAAAGCATCAAACTTGCAAATCAAGTAGTTCGTTGTTAATTGCTGCATCTTAATGTCTCTTCTAATAAAAGATATTGTCTCTCTTTGCATAATTCAGAACTTTAAAAATGCTGAACTAGAATGTCTGGAATATCTGCCAGCGTTAAGAAATGTTTTTGAAGATGTGGTGCTCAAATTAAATAATTCTGAGCTTTCCTCAAATTAAAATGCAAGCATCTTACTGATGGGAATGTTATTTGTTAACTGAGTTATATATACTTCAAATAAACTTTATTTTAATGAGTCTTGTGGCATCCCTGCTTTTTTGATTTCCTAGCCTGCCTCCAGCAAAAACTTTCATGTGTCCAGCAGCTTGCAATATTTAATTAATTTGTGTTCTCTTGCTTTTTAAGGACAAACTATGCGGTCAATTTTGACTAAAACCTCTTAGTTTAAAAAGTTAATACTTACAAAATCAAATACCAGTGACTGGGTAATTCCAGTGTCATTATTTGCACTAGAACTCATGTTGCTGTTCCTCTCCCAAATGAGAGAGAGCAAAAATCAAACACCGCAACCTACAGCAAGTGCATATGAATTAGAAAATGGGGAAGATCCAAGATGAGTTACACACAAAAGTGAAGTCAATTAGGCTGTTTCATTTTCTGGGGAAGAGTAACTCCAAAGTTAAGCATCATAGTAAATTTTCTATTAAGTACAAGAGTTACTTTTCTATTTTAACATTCACTTCTGGTACATGGCTGGTATAATTAGTGACATACCTGGCATTTTAAAGACTGACATGAATAATGTAAATGCCTTTATTTCAGCCTTCTAGTTGGGATACTTGGCTTTTGTTCTTAATGAGCATACAAGATCAGGTTTTGCCTCAGGACCCAAACTGTTCCCCTGTGTTACCCACACAGCAAACACACCTTTCCAGCTCCCTCCTGTACTCCTGTGCTCCTCTGGAAATCTGTCCCTGCTGCCCATGTGGCTTATTGAGGCAATAATTGACAGCAGCAGCCTCAACCAGTTAAACTCAATTTAAACTGGCACAGAGCGAAGCCAAAGAGCAGGTTGCACTAAAATGAATTAGATTTCGAGCTGGCTTGAAACTTGCACAACTGCTGAGTATAAAGAAAGCTGGAAGTCAAACTTGAGTTTGTGCTGTTCCCTTTAGAAGCAGCTCCCTGGGAGCACAGCCTGCCTGTTGCAAGGGATTTCTGCTGATTTTTCATGGAAATTGTGCCATTGATAGTAAAGGCTGTCCTGTCATCATGAGGTTTGAAAAGTAGCTTGAAGTACATTCAGCAGCAGGCACTGAAGGCAGGCAGGCAGCCAGATTGGTCCATCCATCTTTAAACAGAAAACCATATTTCCCCCAATATTTTGAGAGAAACCATTAACCAAAGCTCAGTGGTTTGTGCTTTGAAGTACCTTGAAAATCAATCTACCTTTTAATCTTTTCATTCTGGTTTTCAAAAACTGCATTAAATGCTAGTTTTGGAGATGAGAAATTGCAGCAATTTCCTTGGACCTGGGCATATCTGGAGTCCTTAGAGACAAAATCCTACAGCCATGCAGGAGGGAAGGGGCTGGGAGGTGGCACAGCTGGGCTCAAACCTCAGCCCAGGCTCCCTGTGAGCCAGGGCAGCTTCTGCTCTGCAGAAACATTTCTGGCAATCAAAGAGCACAAATGCAGAATGATTTTGACTAATTGCATCCTTGCTCATGCACAAGTGGTGCATAATAGATATTTACAAACCAGGCTGCTTTGCAGACATCAACACAATTTTATGTTTGGAAGATGGAGTTGTGCTAATTTCATTTTGTGCTCCAGAATGAGAATGAGTAAAATGAAATGAGGTTCAGTGCTGATTCTATGCAAACCTTTCCACTGTAGATTGTTATAAACAAAAGAAATACATGTAACCCCATTTGTTTTGCCTTCATGAATGAGATCTGGAACAGTTTTTATACATTGGAGCTTGTGATGTTGAGTGACACAGATGTGCTCTGACTCAAAGCAGAGCTATGAAGGGCTTTTGGTCATGGAAGTTTTTCACCTCTGCTTTGGACTGTGTTGAGAAGTAAGAATCAAAATCCTTCGCTTTGGCCCTGACTCTGATAGCTCTTTAACTGCTTATTCCACTGGAAGAGTTGCTGAAAATAAAAATGTATTTTTGCAATATGAACTACTCTGTACTGGTTTGAAGGGAGAAGTGAGATTCCAATTATTGATTCTTGTAAGAGTTTGAAATAGGACATTTAACTTCATAACTATTTCCTCTGGGTGTACTGCTTTGTTCACAACCTTAATTTGTCCTTTGGGTTTTTGTTTTTTTGACAGAGGTGATCAAATAAATCCTGGAGGAAGGTGCTACAAACCCCCAAGCCAAACACACACAAAACAAATTGACAATAAAATCCAGCATATTAATCTTAACTATTTGCTTGAATCTCCACTGGAGCTGCTTTGGTGGCTCTGGCAACTTGTCATTCCTGCTTCCTCACTCTATCTGTTCAAGTAATCAGATTTTATTTGCACAAGTGCCCACCAGAAGCACTTTTGCAGCTGTATTACAGACACACTGTGGTAAAACACAGGACAGGGACACTCTCTGAAGCAGTAACATCATCTTCTCTGTTCATGCTCAGCTTCTTTCCACTTTCTTCTTGGCCTCATCCCATCTCTTCAAATACTAGTGACCCCTTAACATGCAATTTTTTCTCAGGAAATAAATTCTTTTGAAGGATAAGACATCTTGCTGCTGTGGATTGCCCTTTGCCCTGTAACAGTGTGAGAATAACACCCCCAGAAGAGAAGCTGCTCATCAACTGTGGTGGCAGAGTGGGGTCCCAGGGTGTAATCCACTACTCAGTGCATTGTGATTCTTTTAAAAGGCTTTTCTCTAGAGAGAAACATGTTTCAAAAGTTTAATATTTTGTAGAGATAAACTCTTCCTTTTAAAGCCATTGTTGTCTTGTTCTGATACATCATTTCAGAAGAAATCATTCAAAATGCTGTGCTGCCTGCAAGTGAAAGCTTTAAAGCAGGCTGTGTGCTCTAATACTGAATTCAGAGTGGGGACTTCTGTGAGGTTACAGCTCACTTTTCCCCCCCCCAGTATTTTTGTCCTCTCTGTGTTCCTTTTTTTTTTTTTTTTTCCCCTCAGATTATCCTAATGTTATAGGAGGTCAGGGCAAACACAAAATACCCTTTTGAGAGAAACAGAGAAACAGTTACTCAGCAAAAAATGATGTAAACCAGTTCTGGGAGGAACTTGTAGCTGCATGAGGTGCAGCTGGTTCTGCCTTCCTACCCAGAGACAACAGTGGGAATGTTAAAAGGGGCTGAGCATCAACATTTCCTGGGATATTATACATGTATAAAAAAAATCCAAATGAGAATGAACCCTGTAGTTTCCAAACTGTGCTGCTGCCAGACCATGTTTTAGGGGTTCATCAATGACAATGAATCCTCATTAGAAAAATGTACTGGAGTAGGAGATAATCACAGAACTCTGTCTTCACATAGGACTGAATATAAATGGGTCAGGCTTTTTTAAGACGAGTTCACAGTTTGGGACTGCTAAACTAAACTCAACTGTGCCAGCTTGGAGTTCTGTGATACAAACTTTGACACATTATTCTTTCATAAGGGTGTGACTTCCCTCTCAGGCACAGAATACAAGTAGAAACTTCAATATTAGACACAGGAGTGGGTAACTTAAATGTTTAATGTGCCCTTTGCATTTCTGTCCGTCACCTGTTGGCAGCTGCAGGCAGTGACTTGGAGACATCAGAGCAGGGTTGGAGTGTGCCCTGTGTGTTTGGAACAGGTAGGATGGAGCCAACTCAAATAACAAGAATGAGCCTGGTCTTCCTTTCTACCTCTAAGTAGATATATAGATATATATAGAATTTTTTTTTAATTTATTCATTCATTCATTCATTCCTGTAACTTTAAAAAAAAAAATTGCAGTAAAACTCTGCTAATGTTTAGGCTGGTTTTCTTTTCTTTATTTCTTTTCTTTTTCTTTTATTTGTTTTATTTCTTTCCATGGTACTCTAGGAAGGAATGTTTGTAAAAAACAACCAGTGATTTAAAAGGTAGGAGGCTCATAATGGCACTCTTAAGAGTCCTATGATCCAAATTCCATACTCTATTTCTTCTTTTATGCCAATATTTTCTTTGATTGTTATTTCCTGAAGCCTTAAAGCCTTGGGACTCAATAGATACCCATCAGCAGGAAGGGAATAAAATAGTTGGTGTTGAGAGGACCACCTTTGATTTTGTTTAATTAAAAAAAGAATATAGTCTTTCTAAAAGTAGGAAGTAGCAGAGTAGTTTTGCCACACTCCTACATATTTCTATATTTTATATTTTCTTATTTTAATAAATCTTCCTGAGGTATGTGAAATAAATGAAGTCCACAGACACCCTCTATGTGATACTTCTATTCCTTATTAAAAATTCCTTGTCTCCATGGAGGCATATTTTTTTAAAGCTTTAGAACCTCTTCATGTAGGAAATGGAGCCAGCCCTGATGAATCAGGTCAATGTTTCTGTTGTATATTTGAAAGCAGTGCATATATATTTAATATGTTCTAATATTTGATCTTTGGCATGGCTGGCTTAGCTGGACTCTGTGGCCCAGCTCTCATTTGATGCAGTTCCACCAGAGCTCACAGGAGCACTGCCGGGTGCTGAGAGCAGCTTAATAATGCAGGGTATCTGTGAGTCATTTCTAAAAGGAATGGGGTGTTCAAGGGATGGGCCTACACTCCTTTCTACTCCCAGAGAAGTAGAGAAGCTTTGTCTGAATTGAGGGGCTGGTACCATTCTGGACTTCTTCCCAAACCAGCCTCTTTTGTTTGGTGCTCAGGTCCAGCACATGTTGGGGGCAAGGACATTGCCAGTGTGTGACTTCCTTCAGTGTCTGCTTGAATGAGGAGGGTGAGTGGGCTGTGAAAGGCAATAGATTTAGTGGTCATTGCTGTTACTAAATCCCTGTTGCACTGGTCCAAGTGCTGCCCTAATGTGGCTCCAGAGCCACTGGATATGGAATAGAATAACTCTCTAACATTCTTTTTGAGTATTAGAAACCAAAAAGCACTCATTTATTTACAGCATGCTGGGTGGGAAGGAATCATTGCCAAAATATGCCCCTGAATTAGAGGTCCTACAGTTTTTATACTGTAATATCCAGACATGACACGATCTGATACAACCACTTCCCAAACCATCTCTCCCATTGCACTGCCCTCACCACACCACCTGAATCAGTCGGTGGTCCTAAACAACCACCCCTTCATCTTCATCTTTGTCTTCCTCATAATCTCTGTCCTCCCTGGAACATCTTCAAGGCCTCTGGGTAGCTTTGATTACTTGTGTCAAGGGGTGTGACTGTTGTGCCTCTTTCTTACTACATTTCTACAGAGAAGTATCTCTTCACCTTGCTAAAATCTTTTGTCTGTTGAAATTTTTAACAAGAATGTTGAACAGCATTTTTAGAAATCTTGTACAAAGGTACTTAGCAAGGTAAAAGTACTAAGAAGCTACAGTAAAACCTTCTATAATATAGGTGTTAAGGCATCACTTTGTTGCTCCCTGGATGCAGCATGGTAAGGAAAGAGTGTTTTCCATTCGGATACACAGAATCTGTCACAGTTCCTATTGCAGTGTCCTGTTCCCTGGCACAGCAGTGCTAATGAGAACAGCAGATGACAATTAAGCATTCAGGTGCAGCCCCTGTAACGAGGAGCCTGGGTCAGAATGGCCTCTGTTGTCATTCCCATCCCATTAAATTCCGAGTCCTGCATGGCGTGTGCCTTTCTCCGCTGCTGATCCTGAGAATTAAAGGATGAGGCTGCTGGGACCTCCTCGAGCAGCTGCTTGGTAATTCTGGCTGGGAAACGCTCTCCCCCCAAGCAATATCACACTCTGCTCGCTTTGTTAAATATATAGTGAGGGATTTACAGGCTCAGGCTGGAGGAGATTGGTAGTGTAGAGCCTTAGCAAGCAAAAAGAAGACTGTGCCCCCAGAGATACCGATCCTTTCTAGAGTTCTGTGGTACAAAAGGATGCTGGGTTCATGTTTCCCTGCTGTCAGCCAGCATGGAGAGGAGACTCAAGCATACTTGCAGCTTTTCTTATGCTCTTCCAAGAGAAAAGGCACAGTATAAGCAGGAAAAGTGCATATTTCTGTTGGTGATATTACCTGCAGTTGATTCCTTGCTGGCAGGACTGAATTGTTCAGTTCCCTAAGGACAGGCAGTTCTGCTTCATTTATTATGGACCTGCCCTGCCCATGTGCCAAACTGCCCCAAGCAGGGGTAAGACATCTTAAAAACAAATTCTGCTTGAACTTGGACACCCATTGGCTCTTGAGAGGTTGTATCCTGTAGCATCACCAGGTTCAAAGAAATAAACCCTTCCTCTCTGTTTTGGGAACTTTCTGGGAAGTGGCACTGCTACAGAATGAACTGTACAAATCCAAGTCCTCATGTAACTCTTCCTACCACCCAAGCAATATTAGAGCACCAGGGGGCCAGGCAGGCTGTTGAATTGAATTGGATCTTGTCCTTTTGCTGTTCTCACTCAAATAATCAAGCCCCAAGTGGGTGTGTGCATTTGCCAATATATGTGCTGCAAAAATACCATATAACTGTGTTAAGAGGATTTTCCCCTTTCTTTATAGGTTACAATTTTTCTTGGTTGCAAGCAGGTTTTTGCTTAAACTTGAAAATAAGACTCAGATTGCCAATGTGGGCTCTGCTGCTCTAACTTACTCTCTTTCCAGACCTTTCCTTGACTATTAGCTGAGTATTATGCTGTTTAACGAGGCTGGCACTGTAAATATGTTCTTCGTTCCCATGTAAACAGCCTTAAAGAAAAAAGTATGAGGCAGTGAGGATTAATGGGAAGGCAGCATCATACGTGCTAATTCCACTTTACTTTTAGCAGTTCTATTGAAAAAGCAGTGAGATTTTTATTTTTGTGACAAGGCCTGTGACTTGGCAGCATAATTGGTGCAAAATAGACTGCCTGGACAAGCTTGATTTAAATAGGATCTAACTCTAGGAGGTAGGAATGTTGCACTGTGCAGAACCTCATTTTTAAGAGTTTTTGGAGAAGTCTGAACCTGAAAAATGTCCACAAGTAATGTATCACAGTGGAATACCAAGTTTTCTTTATGTCTAAGAAGAATTCAAAAGTAAAAAGCACAAAAATAACAAAATCCCTTTCTTTGTGCTTTTCCTTTGTCTCTGATTTCCACACTGGTGACTTCCCAGCTGGCCTGACTGCTCTGAGATCTTTTTGGACTGAGTTCACTCTGAACTTCAGCCCTGCATTGAATCTGTGCTGCTTCTCATAGGAAGGGAAGAAAAAGATGCATAAGCCTTAAGCATGGCCTTAGGAAATACCACCTGGGGTGAAGCTTAAGGCTTAATCTTTGAACAATTAAGTGGTACTAGTTCTCAGGACATGCAGGTGACCCTCCTGCAATCACTCTACCCAGCAGGACGCATTTCTACTTAATTATCTCTCCCTTCTATGTTTGAGCTTTGCCAGCCACCCCCACAGCAAGAAACGCAGCTCATCCCTAAAGCAGTGACTGAACAGGTGACACACTGAACACCGAACACTCCCCTCTGCTGCTCCAGGTGGAGGTACAGGAAGGCCCTTTAAACCTCTGGATGCTTTTTCTCGTTTTCTTTCATGTGTGTCCCTTTTTTTTGTCTTTCCCCCCTCCAGCAGATTAGTCCTGACTCCATGGACAGGGGAAGGCAGAGCAGGGCGAGAGGAAAGGGCTGCCCCAGGAGGCACAAGCTCAGGAACTCCTGGTAATCAGCTCACACCCAGAGTGTAGCTCCACTTTTAACATATGTTTAACTACATGATCCACTGTGGAGTAAAGACACCTGACTGAGCTGCCTTCTTCATTTCCAAGTCCCAGCTGCAGCAGAGCTCCATTAGCATGGCAGAACTCCCAACCTAATGAGTTTGGGGAAGCTGCTGCTGCTGTATTGCCTTCCCTTCTGGTGTAGCTCATTTCCAGCCAGCTCGGATGTCTCTTAAGTGCTGTTTTGCATGATATAGATAAACCCTAAATAATCTGTGCAAGGCAAGCATGAAGTCCAAGTCCAGTAAGACACAGATAAATCTCTGTTTCCTGAGCTATCCTTCTGACAGCAGAGCCTGCTAACCTCTAATATACCATTTTACATACAAGGTAGGTGTGTTGTTGTGTGCAGCCATTGCACTACTTCCTGTCTTGTCAGGTCTTTTAGAGGTTACTGATCTGAACAGAAGGGAAAATTCTCAGATAAGAAATTCTGGAGTTGAAAGGAGATATTTATCTCTGTGCAGTCAGTTCACCTTAGCTGGAGGTTTCTGCTTTTTTTTTTTCCCTTATTTTTTTTTCCTCTCCCCCTTCCTCCATCCTCAATACACTTACCAGATGTTGACAGCATTCATTGTTGTTCCTTAACTAACTTGAAAGCCTCAGGTATTCAAGTGCTTCTCTAAGCAGTAAATCTGGGAAGCCCCACTGGAAACAGCAGCTCCAATATGGTAACAATGCCTGCATCACACAATACAGGGAGATGAAAAGGAGGTAGTTTCCTTCATCTCACTTCAGAAGACTGGCATGTCTTTTGGCAGAACTCATTTGGAAGTTGCTCTCTGTAATTAAACAGTGTATCATCATGTATACAGGGCATGGGTGAAAGAAGTTCTCCAGAAGATTGAATTCAAGTTGCCCTGACAACCCTAATTTTGGCATTGCTTAGTGTTCAAGTACTTGACTTGCAACTTTTAAAACCTCAGTTTTCATTTTTGATGCTGATTTACTCAAATTCTCTGTCCCAATTTTTTTGTTCCTTTGATTTTTTAGGTTATAGCAGAGTACGTTCCCAGTTTAAAACAGGGATTTATGAACATTTTTCATTCAAACAGTCTTCTCATATCTGGAAGAGCTATTTTCATCTCTCCCCTTGTATCTGCCTTCACACATTTAATGTCTATCTGCAATGTTTATGACTATTAGTGCTATCAGGACCTTTCCTTCTCATAGGAATTAATTGGAATAGTCCTCATTATTTTCTTTTGAAAGATCAAAGCTAACTTTGGTTAGGTAGGAACCAAGGGGAAAGAGGTATCAGATCAAGACCTCCTATACTCCAGTCATTCCATGCATTTACATTTACACAGCAGTTCCTTCTACAAGAAATACACTGTAATAGTTTAGTGTGAAAGCACAGGAGTTTTTCAGTAGTAATATATAGGACTTAAAGCTGAAAATATGGCTGCAACTTTGTCTCTATTGCCTTACATCAGAGATTTGTCTGTACTGTGCAGAACTTGTTTCCTATCAGTTTGGGGTTGTTTAGTGCAATTCTGCCTTGATGTCTCACAGTAATATCTGCTACTATCACACCAATGATTCCTAGATAGATGTGAAAATGCAGGGTGGTTGCAGGAAAACCACTATGATGGGTATGCATTCAGTGGGATTATGCTGTATTGTTTAATCTAAAATCAGTGCAGGGGTAGGGAAGGGGGGAGGATTGAGCTGGATCAGGGACAACAGGCAAAGGGCAGTAGAGAGGTCCAGGAAGTTTAGGGCTGATGTCTGGAATTTTACCAAATTTTTCAGTTGGGAATTTTTTTTATTCCAACATATGAACAACACAGAAAAATAGTTTAGAATACAAAGCCCACCCTGCTCTATGAATAGTTCAGTCTAAGGCAGTGCAGCATCTCCTGCGTCATCCCCTCTTATCATGTGTAATCAATGATACAGTTAATGCAGCATGACTTGTCAAGTGATTAACGACCTGGTGGGGACATTAACAATGTAAAACTTTATTTGCATTTACACTAATGATTTTATAATGAGATTTTTATTATATTAATGAAGACTGCTGAGAGAAGAAGGGAAAAACAAAGCTGAAACTCCCCTAATGTCTTCCTTTAATAGAGTACCCTCTGCTAACACTTTGTTGACATAGGTGCTTATTTGCATCAAGGAAAATATGGGCATTTAGAATCAGTAATTATGGAATGCTTGATGTACTTGGTGGTAATTATGATATTAATTGGGTTGTTTTGGGAGGGGCTTTATGGAAAATTTATTTATACAATACTGCAGACAGGAGAGAAAAGTTTTTAAAATAGCTGCACTTTTATGTTAATTGTTACCATATCTCAATAACAAAATATGGGATAAAAACACCTGTGAGAGCAGCTTATCTTTAAGCAGATACATCCATAAAGACAGAGCAGGGATAGCAGTTCATGGTGTTGTTTCAGTGAGTTACAAACCTTTTGAACTGGGACAGAAAACTGGCAGAGTTTGAGCTGTTGGCTGTTAAGTCCAAGCTACTCCTAAGAAAAGGAATTAGCCCTAAATGTGACTTCTGAAAAGCAACATCAGCTGCTTAGTGCCACTTCCAGATGTTGCCTGAAGGAGAAATTTAAAAACCCAAGCATGACCCAAACAAACTGAATTATTTGGAGTGCACTTTTATTGAAGCAAATTTTGCCTAATGATAGGCAATAATAATGTCAGGAATTAAGAAGTAGCTCCTTGTGACTTGTTTGATTTGTGCAGTGCAGCTCTGAGGCTGCCTTCCTGTAAGCACCCATGCCAGCACTTTCCAGTATTTTCAGGGGAGAGCTTTCCCACAACTCTGCTCAAAAGTAAGAGATCAAAAATATCATCTTTCTTCCTCCCTTGTCAGCTGGTAACCCTGGTATGAAAAATGGAGATGTTAGTAAAACAAACAACCCCTCTGAGAATGTAGTAATAGATTTGGTGGTTTAAGGCACAAATATTACAAAACCTACCACAATTGTTTTCATTCTCTTTAATGGCTTCACCTAAACTGCCTTGCTTTGATTTCTCTCCACCTCCTCCAATGGACTAGCACAGTTACCACCAGCAAGCTGGTTTTCTGTATTTCCTGTAAGTGGTTGGTATAGTAATGAGGTTTCTTGGCAGACAGCCCTAAAAGTCAACTTGCTGTCAAGAGACTTTATTTCATTGCATCCTATCCTACCACACATGATGCAACCTGCATTAATTAAGGTTGCTAGGAACAGAGTTGGGGGATTAAGGATGCAGTCAGGCATTGTGGGACCGTAAGGATCTCCAAGGATCCAGAGGTTTGTAGCATGAATATCTTGGCAGACAAAGGTAAAAATATCAGATAAATATCAGATAAATTCTTCCAGGACCCCTTTTCTTAAGCTGCTCTGCAGTGAGTAACTTGGGTGATGCTGCTGGGAAAGACAGTCCAGTGGGGGAGGTGAGAGACATTGGGTGGAACTGCAGGGATGGACCCCAGGGCTGGACTGGCTGTGGAGCAGGATGTGTGGTGGGAAATAGCAGGAGCTTGAGAAGAGAGAGTCCACAGTCCAAATCCTTTTGAAGTCTTTTCTCAACAACATAAATCTTGATTCAAGTAGAGTGGACTCTGAAAGCTGTAGCTCAGCTGCAGCAGTGACATATCTGATTGATAGCTCTGAATCAAGCATTCTCTAGGTATGTCTTTCAAGGACTACTAAAGTGAAGTCAAAGACAAGAGTCAAATTCAGAGGTATTTTTAATCAGGCTTTAGAAGACCAGAGAGCCTCACAACCCAACAGAATCTCTTTAGAATATTTTTATTTGCCTCTGTGGAGGAGAATCTTCTGTTCTTAAGATTTTTATAATTTTTCACATATGAAACAATGATGTGTTTTCAGAAGTCAGTTACAGCATAGAATCACTATTGGACTACATGAGCAGAACTCTAGAAGGGGTTCAGTTGAAGCAGTGAAAGATGATTTTGTTATGGTGAATATTTTAACAATAGAGCAGCACAAAACAGTTCCCTAAAAACAGGTTTCAGTAGTCTGTTTCAAATTACAAAGATCAATAATTGTGGGTTTGCAGCAGCTTTTAATTAGGGTTTATATCCTAAATTGGATCTTCAGCAATTTACCTCATTACAAAAATCCTAGCTATGAGTTTTCCTGCTCAAATTCCTGGAAACAGGTCACAGTCCAAAACTTCAACTTTTCAGTTTAATGAAAGTAAATATTTATGGTCCTGAAAAACGTGTGTTGCCATTTCTCATCTACAGCTCTGTATAAACAGAGCATTTAAGTGGAAATGCAAATGTTCTTTCTTCTGCACTTCTGGGAGCACCTGAACGATATATAATAGGAAAGTGCATTTTTTTTCCAACGGATTTCTTGAAATCAGTTTAAACTTCTCTAAAGATTCTAGCAGGAGACAGCTGGAAAGAAATGAAGAAGAGTTGTGCCAAGGAAATTACATTACTGTCATTGCTAATTTGCCTTAAATAACTGTGAGAAGAAGTAGTCCATTCTCTGTTAAAATTTCCCATTGGCTTACAACCAAGTGGTGAATATTATATTTTATAGACTCTGACATGAAGACTCTGTTTAAATATTTATCTTTTGAACTGCTGTGTTTACAGCTAAAACCTTCCTTCAACTTAAACTTCAGCGATAATGTGATATATTCCTCTTCTGAAGTTGTCTCAGGTGAAAATGCCTCAGCAGGTCAGGTTTTAGGAAGTTCTTCGGGGCTCTCAGGTTATTTTCTCAGAGGGAGGTCAGTGCTTTAAAGGTCAAGGTGCAGGGCACCACATTCCCCCTTGCTTGTGAGTTTGGAGGAGCCATTTGGACTTCCCCATGGAGCACCTTTCCATGTTGACAACGTTGCATGGTTTGACTGCTGCGTTTTGAATGAATGGAACAAATCAAGGCCACGTTGATGGCTGAATTTTCCACCTTTCAGAGCCTGTTTGCACTCTCTGGTGCGGCTCACGCTGACACCTCAAAGCCTCCAGCTGAGCACAGCTCACAGTGTGGATGGGGGACAGGCCACCACTGGAGAGACCAAAACACGTGGCTGTGCTTCTGCCTCAGAGATAATTAAGTCCATAAATTGAACTTGCTTTTCTTCTTCTTAGTATTTGTGTTTTCCAAGCTGCAAAATATTTGTGAGTCCCAAGAAGGAGTTTTTGCCAAGTAAGAGCAGCGCTGGCCCCTCTGTGCCGTGTAAAGGAAGCGTTGAAAAGTGTCTCTGTCATGTAAAGGAGCCTTGAAATTTATTGTGTCTGTGATTGTGGTTTGGGGAACAGGCTGGAGCAGGTATAAATTCTGGTGGAGAGTCAGTTGGGCCTCATAAAGATGCCACCAGGAAGCCTGAAACTCTTGAGTACTAAACTTGTTAGTGTTAAAACATCGAGGGAAGATATAAATCTGGTTTCGGTGCTGCATCTGCCCCCTGTGGGCACCAGTTCGTTTGCCACTGGGTACTGTGGGTACAGTGCCAGCTGCAATGGAAGTGGGAAGGATTGTGAAGGATAATATTTGGTTTAAAAGGAGGAATCCCAGCAACCAAGTTCAGAGGGGTGGCTGCAGTTACAGCCCTGTGAGTCCTGGGGGATGGAACATGGACAGGGACAAGGATGGTTTGAGCCAGACCATCAGTCGTGGCTGCTGTGGTGAAGTATGTTTAGGAAGACAGATCCAAATCCTTTGTGTTTCCAGGCCTTGGTCTTCAGGCAGCCTTTGCCAGCTACAATTCCAGACCCTCAGAAGCAGCTGGAGAACTGTATTTAATATCTTTACCTGGAACAATGAAATAAAAGTGCCTTTTCCAATCAGGCTTTAAATTCTGCTTTTGCATGCAAAGGCACCTTTCCCAGTTAAGAATGTTTAAGACCAAACACCTGCAAGATTTCTTTTGCATGTACTTTTTTTGTTAAAGTGAATCATCCTGTTGAAACTACTGAGTGATTTACAGTATCAGCATGTACCAAGGAACTGCTCTGGAAGGCAAGCCCTTACTTTGCTCCAGGCTTTTCATCTCCACTGCTAGTGAAACAAATTGATTGATAACAATTAGTCTTATTAATGGCACACATGCTACCCTGACGCTGAGTGGGTTCTGCAGGCTTTGTCTGATTGAATTTATTTGTGTCTTTCTAGGTTAATCAAATATTTCAAAGAAAGGTGACTGGTGAATACTAAGTTCTTTGAGTCTATCAGCATTCTGAACAGCTGTTTCCAGCTATCCAAATTCACTTCAGCTGATGTAGGTGTATTACATAAGCTATTTATTGCCAAAGTAGATTTTATTTTTTGTAAATGCATTTGTCTTGCAATTAATAAAGCCCTTAGTAGATGCTTTTTGCAGGCAGAAATACCAAAGTCATTTCACAAGGGAAATTTCACACTTGAGGAAGATATGGAAGAAAACCCCCAGCTTGATGCTTGAAATTGCCCTAAGTAATTTTTTCTTTTTTGTGTACTTTTAATTTAGGTATTTCTAAATTTCAACCCAATAACTATAAACAAAGCTTTTTAAATACATCATATGTTTTCCTCTGATCTTCTAAATTCTATTTTTACAATGTGTCTTTAAAATGCAGAGGTTTGTCAAAGCATATTTAAAATAAACAGTTTATTGAATAAACTTCTGCGAAAGAAATTGCATTTCCTAGATAAAAATATGTGAAAATGTTCCCTTGCTGGCGTGATGTTTGGCTTCATTGTTTCAATTCCTGGTGGGGACCAGCACTTGAGAACCTCTCCCTCAGCCCTGCCCTGGTGGTGACAGCATTTGTCCCCAATTCTCCAAGAAAAGAGAGTTTAACTAAACCTTCTCCTGAAAACATCCCAACAGCCCCCTATTCCAGAGGGAAGAATTCCAGCCAGGCAGGCCAGAGAGAGCTGAGGGTTTGCATCCCTGAAACACCAGTCTTTACTTTTAATAAGTAAAAGTTAAGTAAGAAAATAATTTTATTAATCTCATTAAGCTTGCTTTGTTTTAGCAAGCACTAAAAATGATAAATAATTAAACAGCCAAGGAAGCCATGTGCTAGTGGGTTATTAATGCAGGCCCAGGGCACGTTGCAAGTCATGATCTTGAAGGCAAATTGACTTTAATCAAAAGGCCTGCATTAATTACGTAGGCATTCCAGTCCCTTTTTCTTGCTATGGTAATATCAACTTTATTTTTGTTTAGTTTTGCTTCACATGAGCAAACTTGTATATTTGGGGAACAAAAAAACAACCCTAGAAAGTCTGCAGTATAGATTTTAATTTAATTAAAATTACTGAGGTCGAGGCTGTTGTAGTCCCCAGCCACTGCATGTGCCTTTTCAGCCTCAGTGAACAAAATTTCAGGTTCTTTGGAGTCCCCCCAGTCCATCTGGACTTTTTTCATGTCCATCTCAGGACAGATGAAATGGGATCGAGGACTTCTGCCTGAAGTTGGATAAGCCAAGCAGAGAGGAGCCAGATTGTCTTTAAATTTGTACCTGAAGAATTAATATTTATTGTTTTAGTGTTACTTCTTGGTCTTGGTCCTCCCTGAAGGCTTGAGAGCAGCTGAAGTGGAGCTTTACAGGGTCAGTGTAAAGCACAAAAATGATTTAGGCCCAAGTTTAAGCCTTGCAAAGGCACCAAGGGCTGAATTCTCTGCTAGGTGAGAAATCCAGACCCTGCTAAACCACACCCCTGACTTAGCCACATGCAAACATGCTCTCCCAAGCCTTGCATTAAGGTACAGAAATGGATTTTTCTATGTTTTGAGGTAGCAATAGAGCATCAGCTCTCCTTAACTGGGACATTACCAGTACTTGTTACTGGGCACACATGAGATGGGCAAACCTTATTTCTAAAAAGGTGCTGCTGCTTTGCTCGTGGTTGGTTTTTTTTTGTTTGTTTGTTTTTAAACTGTCACATTACTCACAAATCTCCCCGCTATATTTTTTCTTTTTTTTTTTTCGTTTTTTTTTTTTTTTTAATGTCAGTTTAATTACATTTTGAGAAACTCAAGGGAACCGAAGGGGAATGACTTTCAGGAAGGCATGTTTAGGTGGGCTCTGTATTCATAACTGAGGTCTCAGTACCTGCAGAGAAACATCTGCCCACTTCATTATGGTGCTTAACCAAGAAATGAACTCTTTTGAACATAAATTCACATAACATGCTAGTTATTTTGCTTTAACCTAGAAGGCAATTTTGTGACACTTTGGTCTTCGTCCTTTCTCTCCTGCAGCTGTCCCAGCAGGGCCTTAGTCCAGAAAGGCTAAAAGAGGAAGCATTTAGGGTTGTAACTACAATAAGAATAAGTTTCCTTCTGTCCTATGAAGTCACCTCTGAAGTTGTGGTGCAGTACAGAGGAGAACCTTTCCTTCCTTCTCAGGTTAAAACCCTGCAGGCATCAGGTTTGCTTCCCTTTAGCTGGCATCAGAAGGAATTTGGGAAGAGCAGAAACCATGGAATATTCTCTAAGCTAAAATGAGTCTAGTTCAAAATTAGTGGGAGTCAAGATCTCTTACCAGCTGCATCTGAGGCAGATCAAAGAGGAGAAAAATAGTTTATCTGTCATGTAGACATACTGAAACTCAGTGAAGCAGCTCAGAGAGAACTAGAGCAGCGGATAATTATCCTGGAGCAAAGGTATAAATGTAGGGATGATGGGAAAGGTTCCCATGAACTGTGATACCAATAAAGAGTGGAAGTATTTAAGCAGTATGTGATGACATGTCTGGGTAAGTACAGCATGCCTCAGGTAATGCTGCAAAGTGTCCTGACAGCAGGTTCACGTTTCAATTCTCCCACATCTTACACCTTTATCTGTCAATCTCAAGTGATTTTAACCATCAAAAAAAAAAAAGCACTGCCCAGAGTATCTGTGAAGGAACCTGAGACAAGTGATTGGAGCGGGGAATCTGCCACTCTGATTCTGTTGTCAGTCTAAAATATCATTTACCTTTACACATAAAAAATGGATGTCACGGTGTGCAGCTGTTGGACTATTTCAACCAGGCAGGAAAAATGGTCAGTACAGTTTTGTTTAAGATGCTGCATAACAGAATGTATGTCATGGCTGCACCTCAGGGACACATTGTCTTGACCAAAAGTGAGCAGCAGGTTCTCATAGGCTGAGAATGTGTGTGTGTGTTCCTTAGGAACAAAAACATGAGCTTTCTTTGAAGGCCTATAAATCCTTTTTTTCCATATCCTGAACTCTTCCACTGGGCTGCTTCTTCCAGACATCTCATGGTGAGCCACAGTGCAAATTGAAAAGCCTTCTCTCAGTGCTGTGCTGGTTTAATTGCTAAATGAAGACAAGCACCTGACAAAAATGTTAGCAACATGACTGGTACCAGATGCAGAGATGCTTATTCATTCAGGAGAGGAAAGATTTGTAATTAACAGGAACAGATTTGATTGTGGAGGCTGTTCAAGTGAGTGAGTCTCAAAATGGCTTTGCAGAAAAATCAAACCCTGCCCTTACCTACTGAAAATCTTTGATGCAAACCCAGGGAATGCAACCACATTCAAAAGACAACAATGACTCATGGTTCTGTAATTTTTCCTTTAGCAGGGAGAGAAAAGTGTTAGAACTGCTTTAAAGGAGGAAAAAAATAAAGGTGACAAATCATGGATTCTGTAGAGTTCCCTCCACTTCATTGGAGTCGTCACAGCCTGGTGAACACTTAATAGTAGACAAATTGGTAAGTGAATTGGATAGATAGAGATCCTCTTACTGACATCCAACAAAGCTTTAAAACCCCTCCCTACTTTAGACTAATAAAAACATCAATGGAGATACATTTCACAGAGCCTGTGGATCTCAAATGAGGTAGACTGGACTATCTCATTTTCCTGAGTTTCTAAGGAATCTGCATTCTCATCTGCATATTTTACAGCTGTTTTGACAGCCAGTGCATAAACATAGAGAATAAATACAGCTATCAGCTAAAGAGTATCTCTAGACATTGTCATTTTCATTTAAGCTTGCTGATGATATACAAAATAATCGCAGGAATATATTTACTGCAAGTAATGCTGGTTGCTATGGTATATTACAAGATTAAAAGCATAAATTCCCTCATGTGGGGAAAAGGCTGTAATATGCAAATACTTGAGACAAGTGGGAAAAGCTGTCACTGTGTTTGCCAGTGAAAATGGTTCAGCAGGAAGGTGTTGCCTTCAGATGCTTGATTGTACATGTAGAAGGAGCTCCAGGGGCAGTGTCAGCTCTAGAACTCACTCCTGGATGGTTTGTGCTCATTGCCACTTTCCAAATGTTACTGCAAGTCTTTATTTTGTGAATTGTGTCTTGTTATACCAGGAATACTTGGAAATGCTTACATATATTGCTAACCTCTTACTAATAAGCCCATCCAGGCTACTTCAGAAGATTCTGATATTCCCAAGTAATATCTCAGGTGGAAGAAATTACTCCCTAAAAATGTGTGAATGTATTTAATGCTGAAAAGGTTTTTCTACAAAGCTGAGACATTGATAAGCAGAGTCATGGTAGAAAAAGGCAGAGGAGAATACAGCTAAGATGTGTATACATACTTTTCATGGGTTTGATTATAAACAAGTGTTTGAGAGGGTTTTCATAACACAATAAAATAAGAAAAGGTGCATGGGATCAAAAAACCCTACATTTGTTCTGAGCAGGTAGAAATTAGTGTAAATGTTGGCATGTAGGACCATGAATTAGTGCACAACACCCAGGAGATCTAAGGGTATTGTTCTGTCTCCAAAACATTATTAGCATTAGTTCACTGTAAGAAGTATAACTATGTTTGTCTCAGTTATGAGGAATGTCTGTTACAAAAAATGCCAAGTAGGTTCATGCTATGCTCTAAATAATTGAGGAATTCCATAGAAATTATACTAAATAACGTATTAATGCCCTGCCAGCTTATTCTGTACCATCTACTACAACAATGCAAAGACAACATCAGTGAAGGCTCCATATGGGCAAATGCACCTGTACAGGAGAGGGGGGAAAATCCAGAGTTGTTTGGGTGCCACTAAGAAGACAAATCACGCTTTATAAATAATTTAAGGTGACAAATCACCCTGAAGTTTAGCTTGCTGCCTGGCCATGGGCACACAGAAGCATTCCTCTGAACTCCTGGGGTGCAGACTTGCAGCACACCAGTTGTTCTGTGGCAGATCTTCCTGTGCACGTCCTTTCCGGGGGTTTATCCTGTTCCTCCCGGGGGGAAGATGCTCCCCCCTTGCTGTGCTGGGGATAGGAGCAGCCTGCAGCAGGGTCACAGGGCAGCTCCTGTGTTCCTGGGGCCCCTTGTGCACCTTTTAAAAACCAGGAGGGACTCAGGGAGCTTTTAAAAATCACCTCTTCCCTGGATGGAAGAAAATTTAATTTCCATCTTTTTAATTCTATTTATAAGAACTTATTTTGCAGCTCCAGTGTTTTATTAACCATAATTACTCTGAAATGTGCATTACTGCCCTCTGTGTGGGCCATATAACACACCCAGCAGAACATACTGAGCTGCTTCTGCAGTGAAGTTGCACCAGGGATGAAGTTGGTGTGCACTGTGCAAAGCAGAGAGCCAAACATTCCAGTGGGTTTTGTTCTTGTTTGTCTCATTCCCAGCAGGATGGCCTGGATTTGGAGTATACCCATTAATATTATCTACCACAACCTGATAAATAAGAGATCCAGTGGTAGGTTTTAAATTGCCATTGAATATTAATTATTCTTTTAAAGGAAAAAATGTGATATTCCCTTGTAATTTTGGGAGAGGAGCACATGTGGCTTTGGCTTAATTATTTTTATTTTTCAGAGTGTTTCATGTTCTATACCCTTAAAAAACACTGAGGCTCAGTGCTTCATGATGAAAATACCTGTAAATGAGAGACATATTTCTTCATCATAGAATCCTTTAGGTGATAAAAGACTTTTAAGATCGAGTCCAACCCTTAACCTGGAACTGCCAAATCCAACACTAAACCATGTCCCTAAGGTCAATATCTACACATCTTTTAGATACCTCCAGGACTGGTGACTCAACAAAGCTTTTTAAAGCTGAAGAACATTTCTTGCCCATAAATTGAATGATGAATATTATTTAAATTTCATTGATGATTTTGGAAGTCTCAGCTGTATGTTGAGAGGACAGCAAGGCATCCTTTGCATCTGCCCTGCCCCTCTGTGCTCCTTCCAACCTTCACCTCCTTGATATCTGCTCCTTGGAGCCAAGGAGAAAGTAATTGCTACAATCAGCATTTTACCTATAACTACATATTTGGATATTTTTTACTGTAGAGAATTATTGTTATTTTACACTGATTGAATGAAAAGGATTGAACTGCATTAAAGTCTTGGGAGGAAAAGAAACCTGAAGTTATAGAAGAGTTCAAGTCAGGTGAGGAAGAGGGTGGTCAACTAGATTTGATTTTTTTTTTGATTTTTTTTTTTTAAATATGTAAGACAGTCTTGGAAGTGGAGGTGATCAGGGTGGCATCTGAACTGGCCAGTGACTGACAGGCAAGATGGGAAAAAGGCATTTGTGGCAAGGTAACCACATCTGTCAGGCTCAGGACACCACGCCCATTCCTTGGAACATCTGGCCATGACCAAGGAGGACACTTCATGGCCCTTCTGTGGGCTTTGCATTAGCAGCTGCTGGAGCTGCAGCTGAGAACTTTGCACTTAGCACATACTCAGCAAACAGCTGATGCACATGTAAAATCATCACACACAATGTGATTTTTAAATCTTCAGCATCTTACTGTAATTACTGTACAAGCTTTTGACAGAATGATTTTTCAAAAAAGAATAACACTGCTGGACGCATTTGGGGGCACTAATATAATAGTATGAAGTTGATATTAAATGCACAAACATATTAGTAAACTGAAAGCTTTAATTCTTCAGTTGGATGGCACAATCTGTTATCCTAAATTAAATTTCCAAAGTAGTATTTTTTTCAGATATTACATACTTCATAGCTGACAGGGACACTATCTAATTAGCTATTTATATGCAAGGCATACCAGGGGATAATTAGAAACATGGATTATGCAAAGGCAATCAGACTGGCAGAGGGCAAAGGAAGCTAACATATTAAATCAAATTTGTATATATGCTTATATAGTTTATCATGTGTCGTTTGGGTCGTATTACGTTAATACTTCACTTAATATGTTGTTACACATTTTACTGTAATCCACTAATTTGTAAATTAAACATGTGCTCTCCTAAAAACAGTAACTATTGGCCCGATGAATCGGTTTAGCCTGAAGGAAAAGGCTTAATGAAGCTCCGTGTGTATTCCACCCCTTGGGACATGCGCTGAGCACCTTTATTTGGTGCAGCTCTGGGGGTCTGTGCTGTGCCCTGTGCAGCTCTGGGAGTCTGTGCTGTGCCCTGTGCAGCTCTGGGAGTCTGTGCTGTGCCTGTGCAGCTCTGGGGGTCTGTGCTGTGCCCTATACAGCTCTGGGGGTCTCTGTTGTGCAGCTCTGGGGGCCTGTGCTGTGCCCTGTGCAGCTCTGGGGGTCTATGCTGTGCCTGCACCTCCTGTCACACTCATTGTCTGTCCTGCCAAAGCAGTGGGGAAGGCACTGTGAGACAGGGAAAGGATCTCCAGGCCAAGACAAGAGAGGGTGAAACAGGCAAATGCCCTTTCTTGAGTTAGGATGAGACCGGCCATGTGTCTGAGTTCAGGTGGGAAAAGAGGGACCTTTGCTGATGGTGTTTAACTTCCTCTGCTTGTGTGACTAACAGGAAAGGAGGCTCCTGAATTACCTGCTCTGAATCCCTCTGGGAAGGTGATTGACTTTTTCCCACTGAATAGGAAGTCTCAGTGGCTTTGGTGGTGGCCAAATGAGCAGCAGATGGAATATCTGTCTCAGGTGTGCAGAGAGAGAAGTTTTCCCCCCTTTGTGACTCCCTCAGTCAAATAAATGTTATGAACAAAGGGCTGCTCAGGATGTGTCAAGCCTACAGCAAATATGCTTGTGCTTATACAAATTAGTACAAGTCTTTCTGAACTTCTTGGCAAATTTAACTGTTTCATTGGCAGTTGGCAACTCAACATTAGAACCAGGCACAAGTCCTGAAATCCAGATGATTCCCCTACTGCAAGGTTAAAAGACTGTGTCTTGTCTGCTTTTGCTGCCCTTTATTAAACATTCAGATGTTGTCTCTTCAGTTTAGGGGGAAAGGAGAGTCAATTCTTTTAAGGACTAATTGTAGGAAAATCATGTAACAAAAGCAAAGGACAGCAAGAGATATGAGTAATTGTGTCTACAGCACTCATGAGACCGGTGAATTTTTATCTGGGAGGAAGAGAGGATCAGTATTGTATTTTGTCCTGAATGACACTTAGGTAAACAGTGAATGAAAATGCATTTTAAGTTGATTAAGTCTGTTTCTTCAGAGGAATTACTGTTGTTCCCTTTCATTTTCTTCTGATAAAAGTGTGGCTAAGCACTTAGGGATTATTAGCACTGGATCTTGGGTGGCCACCAGCAGCTCTTTTCTCAGAGCTGATGTGATCCTGTAGGAGTCCAGATATGGCTGGTGTTGAAACTGAAAACCTCCTTAAATAAAATTTCTTCCTCCTTATGTCTGAATAGTTCTAATCTATTCTGACGTCTGATTCTACATGGATAAATGTGAATTTGGCTGAGGGACAGCAGAGGTTCCTCTTTACAGCTTGAAATTCCTCTGATGACTCATGTCCTCCAGCAGATTTCTCATGGGAATTGGTGGTATCTCTTTCTGGCACAGGATGCTTCCTGAGCATCACAAACTCTCCTTTTATTCAAGCTGTAGCCCTACCTTAAATAATATCACTGGCATATGAACCTTGGCATACTTGAAAGCAGAATTTACCTTCTGGACTTTTGTATGCTTTTAATATTTATTCCTTCATCTGTACGAGAAGAATATTTGTCATCTTAACTGGATTTCTGGATGGGAATCAATGGATCATTAGTTTTAATTATAATATATCAATGTCATGCTAGTACAATTTATATCTAATGAAATTAATGTCGGTGATATACTGTACTGTCATCACTAAATTCCTCAGGATAACTATAAATATTGAAACCTGTTTTCTTTAAGTTATTTACAGATTGATTTATCCAGTACAGTCTAATATCAAACAGGCCCCATTTTAAAAGTGATTGCATATTAATGTTGGATGAGGTACAACTATACTGGCCCGTCCAGCTCTGAGAAGGGAACATCTAATATAGCAAGTAATATATAGATCATGTGGTGTGGGTGAATATATAGATTATGTGGTGTGGGTGAAGGATTGGACTGGGAATCAGGAAATTGGGTTTACTTGCCTTTGAATCTTCTTGCTCGTATTTTTCTCCTCTTGAATATTAATTAATTTTAATGTGCTCTGTAAAAATATTTCTATGTCCTCCATTAAAGAAATCTTCCCTTGGACAGTTCAGAATATCCAAACCACTTTGGCAATTACAAAGGCATAAGCATAGTCATGTTTATATTCTAAGTTTTCCTGAGAGAGGTTTGCAGGTGTCCTTTGCTGAGGAATACTCACAATTGATATTTGTTGTTTTCTTTGCAGTTCTTGGAAACATCTCCAAACTTTGCCTTCCACAGCTTCAAAAGAGATTCAGGCAGAGCACCTGTGGAAAACGCTGATGTCAAAAGAGTCTGGACTCCACTTGCTCCTTGTCCCAGATCTCTGGTCCAGGACTGGTACCAAGTGTGCTGAAACTGGAAATAAGTCTTGCTCTGAACTTCATGTTGCTTGGGACCAGCTTTTTTGTACCTGTCAGCCAGACCAAATCAGGAAAAGGAGGTAAGAATCATGACACTCGTCTTGTTCATGCATTATTCCTTCACTTCCATCTCCAGGACATGCTCTCTAGTCCATTACATTCATCACGTTTAGGTGCACTCTGTTATGGTCAATAATCTACTGCTTTAGACACCTGATTATTGAGAGAAAGAAGTGTTGGCATTTCTTGTTGGCAAACGGAATTTCCTGCTCTTTTTCTTCCTTTTCTGCGTAGGTGAAATATTACAGCTTCAGAGATGGTAAATTAAATGTCAAATATAATTTGGCATCTAAACCATGAAGTCTATTTCTGTCCTAAGAGCAAACCTGACAGGTGCCTTCATGTACTGGTTGTATAGAGAGCTGTACAGGATAAATCACGTTTTAGTGTGGCATCACAAATGGTTCAGCATGACTTCCTTATGAAAGTTTGGGGGGTTTTTAAGTGCTATGAAAAGAAACCTCTTTTTTTATACAGCACATCAAGTTTAGCCCTGGAGTCTCTTTAATTAGCTTCAACTCCTTTTGTTTTTTGTCTTTATTTTTTCCCTTAATCATGTAAACATGCATCTAGTTAGATGATTGAAGTGTGAAGTGCTTGCTTGCCAAGCTTTTTGATCACAACATTACCTTGTGAAACACCCACAATTCCTTCTTAAACACAGAGCACCAGTAAAACAACGTAAAACAACAGAGTGATAACTTGTAGGAGGACCCCAGAATTCTGTACCTAAATTTTACTGTACAGGGAGAATAAAGCCTAACCAGAGCTGATTTTTGATGCACATCACAAAGTGCATTTTGACTTTTTTCTATTTGCTAACATGACTCCCATAAGGTTGTCAGTGATGCATCTTCAGGTGTTGTTTCACATCCTTGTGTGCACGTGCAGAGGAACAATTTAAAATACAAAAAAAAAAAATTATTATGTTGTTAAGGAAAAACCTCACATCTAAAACCAAAGCCTTTGTGTCATAACAACACTTATAAGGCATAACAAATATTCATAACAAAAGAGGTGTCCTTCCTGAGGAAGATATAATCATCTTACGGTTGAACTTGAGGATCTTAAAGTTCTTTTGCAACTCATGATTCTATGACATAATGGTTAAAAATCAAGCACATGGTAATCTAGTGATTAATTTGCCCACAAATAGATTTGCCATAACAATAAAAGTGGTGCTTAAAATAACATCCGTCCATGCAGAAAAATGTTAGTGAGTGTCTGAATCAACAGTGACATTTAGAATTGCAATAAACTACCCAGCCAAGCAAAGCCATTGTGTGTGGGTAGATCAGGGCACATTTGGTGATGTGCAGAAATCCTGAGCTATCTCATCAGTGGCAGAAAGGATTTTTCTTTAGCCAGTGTTTATTTTGTCATTGTTTTCTCAGCCTCTTTAAGTACATGTCAGCACTGACCATTAGAGAGATGAAGGAGCCTGAGTAGATCAGTATCGGGTGGACTCCTGGCTTCGGTCTTTCAAAAAACAGGGATTAAATCTGTGTGCTGGGTCGTTCATGCAGTAAATACGATGAAGGGGGAAACCAGAAAGTTTTATATAAAATTGATAGTATTTTCAGAACAGAAACATGGGAGTTAATGGATTGGATCAGTGCAGTGTCTGTGTAGCCCATATCTGTCACAGGAAGAGTCACAGGCTTCAGGGACAACACAAACAGAAAGGCAATTGCAGTCTAAGGAACTCTATGGGAAGATTTTTTTTTTCCATCTTCCAAGACAGGAAAAGCTCTAGAAACCTTCCTTGAAGTACTGGAGTTTCTATCCCTTCTAAAGCATTTAAGGGCTAATGTTTTTGTTTTGAATTTATAATTACAGCCCCAGGTATCATTGATATTCTTGCGAATTTCTAACTTCTCTTACTCCACGTGAGCTTTCAGACTCAGATACACTGAGTCGAGAAATCCCACAGTGTGACTGTTCATTTTTGCCCTGAGTTTTGACAATGGCTCTCACTGCTGCTGGAAAGAGCAATGTGGCTCATTAGCTTTGTTCCCTCTCTGCAAAGTGGGAGTAGTAGTGCAGTTACCACAATGGTGTTCCTCAGAATATCCATGTCCTGGGTACATCAGCCACTTTGATTCCAAAGCTGTGGATCCACCCAGAGGCAGAGGGAAGCCAAGTGTCACTCCTGAATTTATGCCCCAGGTCAGTGGCACACAAGGAATGCTGCCCTGCTCACACAGGAGCTGCCCACTAGACACAAGTCTCTGCCAGCCACTGCACATGACAAAGAATATAACTTATCCAGGAGCACTGCACTGTGGTTCTTTAATCTCAGATTTTTATATTGTGTGTGGAAGTTGAGGAGGAGTAAAAGCAGTGACTATGCTGCAGACCTCCATGCTGAGAGATAGTTAATAATCAAGATGTAATGTACCAAACAAATGTAACTAGGGGAGTCAAGTGAGGATCTTTTTTTATTCATGTTCTTTGTAGCTGCCTTAAGGTGTTTGCTGTACTGAATTGCTGATTGATACTTCCTGGCAATATATTTATCTAAAAGGAAGTTACAACAAAAAGCTTTGCCAGGAAAATGTTCTGTGCCCAAGACTATGTTCACAGTCATTTTAACTCTTTTGCTCGTGACTGAATGGGTTACTCCAGCCTTGCTGTAAGTAATTGGTTGATGGCTCTCCTCCCTTTCCTGAGGATGTAACATCAGAAGCTGTGCAAAAGGGAAGAAGTTTTTGAAGTGCCAAACTGGCAGGAGAGAAAAATGGAGTCCGTGATTTGAAGACTACTGCAGGTGTTTAACCATCTGTATCTCTCCAAGAAGTGGAGGTTGCTAAGTGACCAGAACTGCTTGTCCAATACTGAATCAAGCAAAATGTTTATTCCTGCCTCTTTCTGCTGCTGAGACCAGTTGGGTGTTCCCTGAGTGAGTCCTGAACATGCTCATGGCTGCTGGTCACGATGCACAAAACTGCAGCCAAAACCAGGCTTGGCTCAGGACTTCAGCCTGTGGTTTCCCCATAGATTTTCTTGGAGGTTGCTGTGAAATTCATGGCAAGCATAGCTGGCTCTCATTATGCTAAACAGCCTTTCAGCAAACACCTGAAGGCAGCAAATAGCTCAGTATGGGAAGTGGTGTGCTGATGTACTGCTGCTAACCAGCAAAGGTTGTCTGCCAAAGTAATATTGAGAGAGAAAGTTCCAACCTATTCACAATCAACTCCATCCACATTATAAATGGGAAGGGAAATAGCTACAATAAGAACTTTATATCTCTATTCCCAGTGTCACAGTGTGCATTGTAGGAATGCTTTGCATTGGCAGTCGAGTGCAGCAGCTAAATAAAGAAGGAATGAGGATCTGACTCTGCCCCAAGCTGTGCCATGTACAAATGACCCTGTGCCCTGCATGGGGAGTACAAATTCAACAATACCTGCCTTGAAAAGCCATGTAAAAGAGTATTTCTATTTGATAACACAGAAACACAGGGGTTTTTTTATAAAATGATGGAAAAGTAGATTTATATGCTTATATTTTGATGGGGTGATAAGATGTGGCTTCTACTCCCTAGAATATTCATTACCAGGTGTACCTTTCCCATCAAGTGACAGTAAAAGATGATATAATCAAGTTAAAAGTTTACTCTCTGAATAGTTTTGTAAGAGAGGTTTTCTTCTCAATTTGCAGCTCACTGGGGGATTGTTCTTAAACTGCAGGTGCAGGTATTTCCAGTGCAAACCAGGTCCTCAGTTACTCAGAGATGGTGCAATGAAGGCTGTGTGTGAAAGATGCTGCAGAAGAGGATTTGGGGAGACAATCAGGGTTGGGGTGAGCTGGGTGTTCTGGAAAGGGATTCAGACTGGGGTGAATTTAGAGCTGGAGTTGAAGGCAGCCCCAGGAGCAAGTGGATGTATTTGCTGGCTCTGAGCAGGGATCAGCTCAGGTGTCTTTTGCAAAGTGTGGACTCTGCATGAGCTAAAATTGAAGCCATGCACTAGAGAGAGGTCCTCCTGCAAGGAATGGTGAATTCCATGCTTTTGGATGTCTTGCAATACACATTCTTAGCCTGTGTGCAGCCTGTTATGAGACTATTTGGTGCCTGCACTTGTCAGTTGTTTCTAACCTGTCATTTATTTAACCTACCAGGTCCATTTCTATCCTGGTTTTTGAGGCACAGATAGGGTTATGCTCAAGTGCCATAAATTAACAGTGTCTTCTTAGAAACTCCTGGATCCTCTTGAAGCTGTAGTTATGTCCCTGTTCTTGATTTTGGTGAATTGCTTCCATGCATGTTTTTTTTTCCTTTAATAGTTTCCTTTAGTGTCTGTCTTCTGGTGGTTTTATTATTTAACACACTGTTTACCATTCTCCTGAGGTGCCTAAAAAGAATCTGGTTTATGGGAATATATTACAACAAAACCTACTGGACAACGAGGCCTTTGACAAGTGTTCCAAACAAGAGTGGGAGTTTCATAATCTCTAATTACAAAGCACAGTAGAAGGCAAATTATAGGAGCAACAGTATCTCAGACCCCAAAAGGTGACTTGAGTTCTGCAAAGAGATTTTCTGAGTCACACTTGATCTATCTCCAGTCCACAACCCCACTGTGGCTGCCTGAAGTGTTCAGCACAGCAGGGCAGAATTCACCCTTTCTGGAGCTCTAGAGTAACATTTGCTGCCCAGCCTCATACCCTGCCAAAAGTTCCACACGTGGCTGAGGATGCAACACCCTGAACCAAGAGATCAAGTCACAAGGCTGCTTCTTCACCCTTCAGTTAATGAGCAAATAGGCCAACATCTCCTCCAAAGGCACATTCATTATAATTCTAATTAGTAATATGTATCAAATTGATTTGCATACCTAAAGGAAGAAAAACTCCCTCTGAGAAAAGCTCAAATTACCGGCTTAGGAAAAATAAAAGATGATTCTCTAAAGCAAATCTCGTATTTTCTGCTGCAATTAGCTGGGGTGTTTTAAATTGTTTATCCTAAGCCTTTAAATATCTTTTAAGTATCAAGTGGCTGACTCTGTACTTGGAATCAAAATACAGCTGACTTCAAATCAAAAGAGTTTTAAGATTCTGCTTAGATCCACCAAGTTGTTCTGATGATGCAAATCTTTGAGCTGATAGTGTGTCAAGATAAACTGTCAAAAAGCAAACCAATACACTTATTTTTATATTCCTCTACATTGTAAAGTATACAAGGACAGAAAATCTGTCATTCTTCATGTCTGTGAAGTATCAAACACCTTCTCATGGTTCATAAATAATGAATAGTAGGAGTATTTGTTAAAATTACGTTGCAGGAAAAATCTCTGGCATTCACATAATGTCTTGGATGATCAAGTGCTTTACAGATATTAATTAGAGTTGATTTGATTCAGAACAATATTGAAAGAGGTCTATTAAACAGCCCAGAGTGAATAATAATATTGAAATTATACATACCAGTACTTCAAATTGCATTGTAGGAGTGATATCCATGATCCATGGCTATTAATAGTCTTTACTGGACTGAGCAATGCTCCGAGTCCCAGTTCTATGTAATTAGAACCTTGCACTGAAAATAAGGGTGTTGTTAGAAGTGTAGCAGTTTTATGCTAAAAGAGATATGGAATGTTTAACATATGTTGAAACAAGTCCTATTTGCAATCCAACATGCATTCAGTGTTTTAAAGCAAATGTGTGGCAGAAACATGTCTAATCTAATTACAAGTAACTCAGAATTCAGCAGGAGAGTTGCAGATTCAAGCAGTAGCTCTGGAAAGATGTTTAGAAAATTGCTTGAGATTATTTTTTCCTTCTAAGCATTTGGGTGTAGCCACAGTGTATGTTTGACAGCCTTGGAAAGCGCTCTCTGGAGCTGTTGTCATACAAATAGGCTATTTACAGGTATGACTTCAATCAAATGATGTAGATATTAATATTCTCTCCTGAATTTAGGGCTCCTTTTAAACCTTTATTCAAAGCTCCCAACTGAAATGCTGCACAGCAGTTTGCCTCAGAATTCCCAGTGACCATAATGGATTTGCAAGAAGGTGTTGTGCTTTCAGAGGGGAAATGATCATTTAGCCCATACTATAGTACACAAAACTTGTTTAATTTCAAAATTAACATGTGTGTATATAGGTACATGCATATATATAATAACCTTTCAAGTGTCAATGAAAACACAATCTATTAACATGCTGTATTTATGTTCTATCATGCAGGATCTAATCCTTTTTCTAATACAGTTTCACATTCAACCAATTCTTCCCCTGTGTATCTGTGATATATAATATGTACCTTCTAATTTGAATAGAATACTTGGGCTCTGAAAATTCAGGCAAATAATTTCCATTGTTTCTTACCAAACTATGCAGCCGTTGTTGCCAGAAATGTACAGTTGCTGGCAGAGAAGTTCATTTTCTAGCTTTGCTAGGAAAAACCGTTGCTAGGTTATTTGGTTGTTTATTCAGGGATATCACTTAGAGTTAATTTTATCAGATAATATCTATGAGGAAGACTGAAGAAGACTGAGTATTCCTTTTCAAAAAACCCAAACAAACAGCACAAATAGCAAACCCACCTGCAGCACATCCATATTTATTTGTCACAGTGATGCCGAAACCAGGAAGCAGCCAGAGCCTGAGCCATCCATCAGTTGGACACATCACGCATTTATCGTTAGCAGGAAACGTGGATTGATGGCCAGTGAGGACAATTCAGAGTTATCAAGTCCTCCACTCTTCATGTCTTTGCAAAAGGGAAGCACCAGTTTCTCAAGGTTGTTACACAGGTGACCATCATCGTGGTCTGAGTTCTGAAGTGGCAGAGAAAGAAAAAAGGCAACCTTGACCCTGGGTATGTTTAGGGGATATCACCTGCCGAGTACAGGGCGAGGGAGAAAGCAAATTAGCTGAAATTATGTTGTTATTCTGAGTGCCTTCTCATGTCTAGTGCTTCACAAACAGCTTTTATTTTTGAAAAGCAAGCTTACTGGAAAAAGATTTACATAAAATGGGGCTCAGGCAGAGTCAGTGGCCAGAGCAATGTGATTTCCCAAAGACACTTGTGAAGCACAGTCCTGTGCTTGCCAGCTTGTCATGTGCTCTCTGCTCCTTCCTCTTAGTTTTTCCTTAATTTGTGGAGGAAAACAAGTATTTCTCAAACCATAATTATTTTTCTATACATGACTACCTAAAATAGATATTGTGATGAGAATAAAGCTTAGAGGCTGGGGACTATCTAAGACCATACGAACAGGAATCTGTAAACTATCTCATCCAATATATTGTCAACAGGAGACATATATTTATGGTGAAATGGCTTTTAGGGTAGAAACTATTGGATCCTCTTTTTTTATCTGTTCTCTGGCAGAGGAATGATTTAAAGTGAACCTCAACTCACATTTCAAATAATAGATGACAGGAGCTCATCCATTTCAATATAATTCATTGTACTGCATATGTATGGGGGAGATTTCAAAAGAAAACCAGGGACTGTTATTTCCAAGTGAGCCACTAGATTTTTAAATGTGGTATTTCCTCCTCACTGTCTTCCTATTAAGGTTATTGGTTTCCCTGAATAAGACTGCATTTTGTGTTGGATATTTCTCTTTGTGTGCTCTTTGACACCAGTTCAAGAGCCAGGGGAAGGGTACATTTTTGGTTCAGTATTTTGTATATTTTTTGAGAGCTAAATTTATTTGTTTATTGCTTTGTTGTTGTTCTCAAGTATTAGTTTCCTTCCTTATTCACCTAATGTACACTTCACTTTCCTAAAGAGTTGTCAGAACTCTCATTTCTCTCCTTCCGTGGGACTGAAATAGAGGAGCTTCAATTCTCTTCATTATCATAAACCTGAAAAGTCAAATATTACCATTTATCTGTTAGAGATTTCAGAACTGGGGGTGGGGAAGGCTTTTATTCATCTGTTTGATTTGAATCCTGGATGAAGACATTCCCTCTTGATAATATTCCTTTGCAGGAGCCTCACAGGTGGGAGGCAGCACAGCTGAGTGTTCCCAGCAGAGCCAGGCTGAGGGGGCTGGGTCATTGCCCAGCCTGGTAACCTGGAGCTGAAATATTCACTGCACACAGAGGTCCAGACTGAAACCCCAGCCATGGCAGAGGGTGGCTGCCCCACACACAGTGAACCAGAGGCTTTTCAGGGAGTTTGATCTTGAATTTTAATGGATGAGACCCCCATGCATTCCCTCAGAGATGCTTTAACACCCTTTGGATGTGCCACAGCAGCTCCTTAGGCAGATTCTGCCTGTAAACCAAGGCAGATTCCAGCATAAAATGTGTCAGAGTTACTCCAGGAGAAAAATCAGTCTTTTGTGGTTCCAGGCAGTTTTCCTGCATGAACAGAATGTTTTGTTTTTGGAGACAACTGCTGTATGACATGAATGACAGATATGCTTTCTCTTTGAAGGAAACAAAGTGCACAGTCAGTGTTTTACTTTCCAGTGAGCTGCAAACTTATGGTGATCTTCAGCTGATGAAAGCAAAAAGAAATGATTTTAAAATGATGAGGGTCAGGGCATTTTGGCACAGTAAAATTGAATGTTATTGCCACCATAAATTGCTGCACATTAGTGATGGCTGGAAAGGCTTTCATCAAGACATTCATAAAACCAAAAGACATCAGAGTAAACTGCAACCTGGAACCTGGCAGTGAGCGAATCTGGGGGGAAGAAGGGGATGTATGTGCCCTACCAGCCTAAGTGACAGAATTCTCTTTATTTCCATTTGTTTATCACCTGTTCTTCTTCTTAATTCCCCTTTCATTCAATTAATTTCCCTGCTCTTGGGAAAAGTCAGATTTAATAATGCCAACCTGTACAGAAAAAGTTATGCATATTCATGAAAGCTCATGAATTATTGGCAAAATCAAGTTGGCTCAACTTTGATCATGGCAAAAGGAAATTAAATGTACTTGTCTTGTAAAAAACTAAACCTCAGCTGAAGATTTTTGCCTTGATCACAAGTCATTTGAAATACATTTTGATGAAAAAGGAGATGTTGAAGGGTATAAATTGGGTATCCCCTGTTTCCTGTGTATGAAGTTCTATCCCTGTTCTTAAGGATATTGTAATTTAAACCCCTAGAAATTCAAGAAGTTTTAAAAGGATCTCTGGGGCTAAAATTTAAATTCAGAAATCCAGGAAGTTTGCAGTGCCTTCACTTGGACTAATTCTATGAAAGTGTCTTCTGCCTCTTTTTTGTCATTTTGAGGGACTTGACTCACTGTCTGTAGGGAACATTTTTGTGAATGTCACAAGATCTTCAAAATATGATGACGAGCACAGGTAAAAATTCTTGACACAACAGTGTCCTGTCAGAAAACACAGATGAATCAGAATGTGTTTCTCAGGGATACATAAACTTCTTCCAAGCTATAGGTGTAAGTTGGTAGTTTTGACTTTGTCATTGCATTTTACATCAATCCACTCGGAATTTTATATGTTGTCCCTTGATATTATCCTTTCAACAAAAGGCTTCCATGCTCTTGGGACTGTAACACTGAGAATTTCTGCTCACCTGAAAGTGTTGAAACTCAGTGTTTCTTTCTGATGTGTCACACAAGTTTCCTTCTATTTCCACTGGAATGACAATTCTAATTTCCACTTGTGGTCTGGATTTCGAAGCCTGTCCTCAATTCTTAGGTGGTCAAACCCCATGGAAACTTGATCTGCATCTGCTTCTAGAAATCCACCAGCCAATGTAAAGCCATTTGATGTTGCAAAGATTTTTCTGCAGAAATAGTATGAGGAATTTTTGCCTCACACATGCCTAAAAGATCCTATTTCTGGAGTGAAGTCCTCTATTTCAGTTCCTATATCAGGCTCCTAAACTCAAAGTTGAGCTTGGAGGGAATGAGGGAGTTTTTCTGGGAAGGATCTCTTATCCCCCTGTTCAGGGAAGGCAATCCTTGGGCTGGTGAAGCAGGACCTGCTCAGGGAGCTGTGCCAGCTCAGATGGATCATGGACAGCTGGGATTAGGGAGCTCTGAAGTGGGGGCTGCCTAAATTGCCAATTTTGGAGCCTCATCAGGTTGGTGTTATTGGACACATAGTGAATATATTGTCCTGTACCTTCTGAAATAATAAGAAAATCAGTTTGTAGCTCCTGCTCTGAGAGCACTGCTGTGTTCTGTTTAATCAGGTAAACCCACACACCCCTGCCATGTTTGCATTTGGAAGAGAGAAGAAAGCAGAACAAAATGCAGAGCAATTAGTGACTTCCCTGTGAAAACTTGTACAGAAACATTTTCAGTTTTAGTACTGGAGCTTGCAAGCAAGTCTGGGAGGCATGGAAGGGTTTCACATAAGGTATGATCCCAACAGTTCATACAATTAGCAAAAATTAACATATATTAACATTGTGCTGGATTTTTTGGTTGCTGCTTTAAGCAGCCTGTGTTCTGCAGAAAACTGACTTCTCTAATTGAGCATATAAACGGAGCATTATTTCATATTCCTGTTATCATGATGTTTAACAGCAAGATAACTTTAATTATGCAAGTTGGTGTTTGTTAGCCTTTTGAGAGCATTCCTTGGGTGTGAAGCCTCATTGTTTTTCCTGCTGCTGTTTTCCTTGAAGGGAAAACTCAAGGACTCCATGCTGAAGGACATGTTTTCTGCACGGATAATGCTACATCTCTCCCATACAACAGAAAGTACATTCCCCTGGAATTGCTTTTATTTTAGGTGAAGAGCTTCACAAAATAAGAGAGCAAAACTGCCTATTTTTTGGAACTTGGGGTCAGGCAGGTGCCCACCATGGGCACTTGGCAGTGGTGTCTGGGAGTTAAGAGGATGGGGCCGGGCTCTTTCAGTGATAAGGGGCACAAACAGAAACAGAGAGTTCCACCTGAATATGAGGAAGAACTTGTTTACTGTGAGGGTGAAAGAGCACGGAACACACTGCCAAGAGAGGCTGTGGAGTCTCCTTCCTTCTCTGGAGATGTTCAAAACCTGCTCTGGGTGACCCTCCTTTAGTAGCGGGTTGGATGAGATGATCTCCAGAGGTCACTTTCAACCCCAACCATTCTGTGGCACTGGGACTTGGGCAAAAAGCCTGTAAACTACTCTCTGATGAGGAAAAACCATGATTTGCTTCTGTTTTGAATAGAATTAACTGGCCTTGCACTAGATAAATGTAAAGTTCACCTCTCTCCTGCACCACAGTCAGTGCCACATGGCTTCTTGTCTCTGTGACTGAGACAAATCCTTGATTATTTCAACACATGCTGGAGTGGGAGCAATGAACTGGTTCATCAGCTCCAGTTATTTTTCAAAACCAGATTTTAAACATTTCCTGAGTTGTTGTTACAGGAAATAATAACTTTCCTGAGAAACAACTAATCAGGCAGTCCAGTGATAGATTTTCCTCTTCTTTTCCTACCATTTCTCCTCACTGCTCAGCAATGCTGGGGCTCTGATCCTGTAACAATTGCAGGAAATATTCAGCTGGGGTTTTGGCAAACTACAGTGTCTTTGTTGCTCACCATTTCTACTTTTAAGAGGATCCCACTGACAAGATGTGGTTCCCCTCCATGACACAGAGGGGCCAGCTCTGTGAGGGCTGTCTTGATTTCTGTGTTGACTTCCAGGTTTCCAATGACAGAAGGGCTTTCCCTGTGGCAAAGATCTCAAACTGTCTTACACTCAGAGACGCAAAACCACCCAGATGAGGAGCTCTATCGATTCTATGATTCTGCATCTGGGTTATCTACAGTGACAGGGGGGTTGGTACACCTGGAAACTATTTTTACAGCTGTCTCCAGTTTCCGATAACACAGGGGAAAGCAAGGTTATGTGGTAGGAGACAGCAAGCAGATCCCTTCACAGAAAACAAGAGCAGAAGGGGCAAAGAGAAAAGCAAAGGCTAAAGAGCAATTTAAATCAGTGACACATTAAATATCAGGTCTGGAAAGCAGCAGCCCCACTGCTTTTGTAGTGTGTCCTTTCTGGGCCAGGAGGGATCAATCAAGATTCCATGGCAAAAGCTGAGCTCTCTCCTTCAGCAGAACTTCAGTAATACCTGGAACACTGACAAAGTCAGGAGACCTCGTTTAATGCTTGTTGAGCCTGTCTTACAACACATGGCAAAGCCATTGCTGAAGGGCTGCACTCAGTTTTAGACTCATCTGCCATGCTAAACCAAGTGAAACAAGAACATGAGCTAGGAATGAGAATGAAATGTGATTTCATGGCACTGTGATCAAGAAGATACAATTCTTTAGTCATACAGGCTTGAGAGAAGATGGTGTCAGAGGAATGAAAACAAAAACAACCTCAAATCTGTTTGCATGGAGGTTTTTCACCTCCATCATACACTGGAATTGATGTTTCATGTGCCAAACCACAACTCCTGATGTCCATGGAAAACCCCTTGTGTTTTCCTGGGGTTTAGTCACCCCTGAAAAAATTGAAGACTTTTATTTTTGCTTTCCCCACAGAGATTATTTCCAGATTTAAAAACTTTCCCTGTGAAATCATGCCCTCACAATTCATTCTAGTGCTAAATATGTCATCTTTTTAAAATGTGCTTTATAAACACTCAAAAAGTACTGAAAAGTCTATTTGGATTCTTATGGGATCCTTTAAAGATCTTTTTGGAACACAAGCTCATTTTTTAAATATTGCTTTAGTGATGTGAATACTTGATTTCTTTTTGAATTTTGGACACTATTTTAGGGGGTTTGAAACAGTCTAAACTCTTTATCTTGGGTCAGTAGTTAGTAGACTGATATATTTTTAGTTGATGAGAATTTTCATGACTGGGATAATGATAAATAGGCCTTCATGGTATAAGGTGAAAGGGAAGAGCTGTAGGAGCAGGGGAGGTGAGTGCTGGTGTTGGTTTATCCTGCTTTGTGGAGCAGATTTCCTGCACACAGAGCTCCTGGGCATTGGTTAAGGGTGTGGCAGGAGCCTTTTTTGCCAGTAAGTGGATTAGTGAGATCAGGACTTGGTGGCATTTGCTTTGGTCGTGTTCTTTGCAAAGGGAATATTGGAGGATACAAATCTCAGGCAGTTGCTTTGCAGTCACTCTAAATTCCAATAAAAAATGGTTCTTTTTCATCCCTGTGCAGTCAGGGCTCTGAGTGCAGCAGCTTTCTCATCTGCAGATGAAACAAGCACTCCAGATTATTCAGAAACAATAGAGAGCCTGATTGTTTAATACACTGATAAAAATGTGTTTAAAAAATAAATTATCTACTTGCTGCTGGGATTGCTTGAAATTCCATTAAACACTAATGAGAGAAGGCATCACAGACAAATTAATAAACACCCTATGCACCAACCTAGAAAATGCCAGCCTAAACCCTTTGATGCTAAACTGATTAAAATGAGAAACATATTTCATGGGAACCGCTCGGCATATTTCAGTGTATTAATTGAGGCATAATGAAAATGGAAGATACAGCACAGAAAAGGGAGAATACACATCATAAAGGAGACCAAACACTCATATGCAGCTGCAGCCTTGTTTTCATGCACATGAGCAATTCCATAGCAGCAGAAAGATCACAGAAGAAAGTTAAATATATTCAGATTTTAGTGCATTTTGGTTCATGAAATCAGAGAGGGGGATTTATTTTTATTTTTTAGGGAATTTTTGCATGTGTTAAGATCATAAATTCTTTATACATGTGAAAAATCATCAAATCTTGTATCTCCCATTTATTCTCTAGGATAACTTGCACTGGGGGTGAGGGAAAAGTTGAAGTGAAACAATGTTGGATTTAGAAGACATGTATTATACCTTGCATAGATAAGCGTAAATTAGAAAGAGAGAGAAAAGACAATTGTTTTCAGTGAAGAAAAAGGGAGATGCTGATGCTGCTGTTCAAGGCTTTATGTGTGTTCAGTGCTTTGCCATTCCGTGACAAGGACTTGCCATAAGACCTACCACATCTTGCAGAAGCTGTAGATGATGGAGATAAAACAAATCTCCCAAAGAAACTGAGCACTAGCTTGTTGCACAGCACAAAAGAAAAATCATGTATGTATGCAGGTCATGTCATTGAATCACAGAATCATAGAATGGATTGGGTTGGAAAAGACCTCCAAGATCATCAAGTCCAACCCTTGGGCCAACTCCAGTCCCTT
>JAWWEV010000044.1:4831058-4843296 GCA_035583235.1 Hafferia zeledoni | reverse complement strand
CTCAGTTTAAAAACCTCCAGGGATGGGGAATCCACCCCCTCTCTGGGCAGCCCATTCCAATGCCTGAGCACTCCCTCTGTAAAGAATTTTTTTCTGATCTCCAACTTCAGTTTCCGCTGGCAGAGCTTGAGCCCATCGTGCCCCCTTGTCCTGTTGCTGACTGCCTGGGAATGTCATTGAATCCTCATGGCATGAGGAGTCCTGGGTGTGGATATTTTTCCCTCTAGGACCAAGGAGAAGGCTGGGAGCTCCTGCATTTGTGTCTCTTGAGAAACACAGTTGGGGGTGTGAGGATAAGGCTTTTCAACAGAGAGTTCTGGCCTCTCCCTGAGCTCCTGCACAGAAGCTACTCCAGGCAAGAGCAGCACTGTGCCAGTTAGACGTGGTCCTTGGAGTTTCTGTGTCCATTCATCAAGTGCCTGTCACCTGCAGAAGGTTCTGCTTTGTGTCAGCCCTCACCCAGTGACATATGTATGCAGAGATAGGGTATGATTTAGTATAGCCATGCCCTACAAGTAAAAGTGTCATCAGCTCATGATACAGAGCACATGAAGACTGATTGAAAATGTGCCAGGCCCCCAGTTGTCATTATCTGGGTGACAATCTGGCTGGTGTAGACACTGAGTTTATGGGCAGGCTCTGGGGTGTGCTGTGAATCAAGCCCAGTGTTCTTCACTGTGTGTCTGGGATCTGTATAAAAGTTGGGTCCTGGATATGAGAAGCTGTGAATTGAGCCCTTTCAAGTGAGTACTTATAAACCTAAACAAGCAACCAAATTCTTTTTGTGTGTGTGCATACGTGTGCATTTCTTTATTTGCATTGTTCCTAATTTTTTAAGTAGTGTTCAGACCTCTCTTTCTATAGGAACAACTTGAACTAAACAAAAGGTATTTTTAAACAAAATTGAGCCATCTCATTTATCTGTTCAATGTCAGCAACAGAGGGATTCAAAGTGGTTGGTTACTGTGAAAGCAATAAAACCACAATCTTCATCTCAGCCAGGTCCAGAACCAAAAGCTCTTTAAACCAGCAGGAATCTGTGAATAAAATTCACTGGACTTTACAGCAAAGTAAATAGCTGCTCCACTTCATCTTGCAATTCTTTTTGACCATTGTTACAAAGGTTCATGCTTAAATATATTCCTCCAGAAATGAAAAATAATTTTTTTTCAGCTTTTGGAAAGCTGGCATAAAACATGTCTGTTGTTATCTGTATGAATCAAACCTGCATCAGTGAGGTGTGACACAGAGCACAGACTTCTTTCATTGAAATCAGTAGGAGCAGGAACAGCCCATTATTCATTTTTGATGGAAAGGGAAGAGGAATAAAAACACCACAACAAAAAATAAAGCAGTACAAATTAATAACATGCCCCCCAAACCACAGGTGCATACTTGGAAGTGTCAGAAAGCAGGTTCTTCTGGTATTCATGGATCTTATTTTTTCCCTGGTAATGTAAGATGGTAAATATGTAGTGGCATATCAGTATATAATTCATGTTAATTTAATGTAGTCACAAACAAAGGATTTCTGCATCTTTAGTTGCAGTCTGTCATCAAATAGATTGCAGAGAAATCATAATGTGTTTACAAGCCTCCAATCTTCTCACTGACTGAAAGATGAGGAACTAAGAGTGTTTAAATACATTGAAACAAAGCACAGAAATCTCTGGCAAGTGTAATGAGAGCTGTCTGGTCCTGCACACTTACCTTAACCAAGCTTTCCATATCTTAATTGAGAAATCCCCATATTTCTATTTTGAAAGATATCCTGAATGTTTTATATGGCTCCAAGGAAAATTTTTGTTTGTGGGTAAGGTGCAGTATAAATGTTTTAAGGAAAATCACAGGATATATTAAAACTGAATCTTCTTGATTTCACACTAATGGAACAGAGAGTAGTAAAGGAACTGAAAGGGTAGTGTAAGTATGGGAGATAACACTTAGATGTGGTGACCAAAACTCATTACTCCCAAAGTCTATTTCAATAATAGTTATTATTTGGGTCGGATAGATCTATGGAAAATAAAGATTTTTTTTTTCTTTGGGATTGTTTTGTGTCAGTGGTGAAGGTAAGTGTCTGAGTACAAGAATATTGACTTAAACAAAAGAAAATTGCTTTCCATTTTTTTGCCTTCATCCAATTCTGTGGCAGTTTCTTTTGGAAGGCTATTGGATATAATTTCTATATCATTCTTAGTGTTTCCATGGCTTTGTTCTTCATTTGATAGATGCAAAAGCACAGAAAAGCCATGAGAACAGGGCTTGTGTAACACACAAAGCTTTATTTGATATTCAAACTGCATTAATAGCTTTTATTATGGATTCACCCTGGTTTGTGCTGGAAAACCAAAACTAGAGCCAATTCTGAACCTCCGAGGCACCATTATTATCAAAAGCAGCACTAAGGAAGGACACAAAGATTTGGTTACTAATGATACATTGGTTTCCTTGCCAGAGCAGTGCAGTAAAACCCCTCGGTGTGGAACTGATGGAGCAGCTCAGAGAATGAAGCAGCAGCATTGCAGGGCTCTGGAACAAACAGTTGTACATTTTTCTTACATCTTTCTCATTAACTTTTTAAAGCCTCTGCTGGCTTTGTGGGCTTATTGCTGGGAGCTGGAAGTGATGGATGGAATGAGAAAGGAAGGGCAGGTTGTACTCCACAGCCACTTCTGTGTGGTGTCGGATCTTATCCTGAGCTCATAAAAAGCCAGGACAGATCTGAGCAAACAACTTACTGGTGCTCCTTCACACAGCAAGGCTGGCCATGATTAGTGACTGCCCTGATGCTGCGTCTTTGTTATGATTTTGCTGCTTTCCTGGTCCTTTCAGCAGGTAATTCTGCAAAGGTGGACTTCTCTGAGCTCATACCTGCTCCAGAAGGTTCTGTCCATACTGAACTGATATCCCAACGGGGAAAAGCTTAAATCACGACTCTACCCCATTCCAAGGATGGCTTTTGGTTTTTTTATCCAGTGACTTATCAAGCATAAGCCCTCCTTGAGTTTGCAGATCATTTTTTTAGTTTATTTACTTGTTTCAAGACTGCATTAGTTTTGTTGTGTGTTTTTTTTACTCTTATTTCTCTGCCATTTCCCCACACATAAAGACAGAGGACAGCTTTGCTTTTTTCCACCATTAGTCCTGCAGTTTGCTTTGATATTTAATACAAATAATAGTACTGTCTATATATATGACAAATGGAGTTTTACACAGGAGTATGGATCTTTTCAGGTGTCATTCTAGTTTAGTCAGATGCTTGTGGAGTTTGACTCATCCTATGTTTAAGTAGACGTGCACATAAGAGTACTTAGAAGTGGAAAGACACCTCTTAATAAAAGGTAGTCCTCTTTGGTGGGAGCATATTTGAGTGGGAAGCAATTTTCTTCTAATGATTTCTCAAGTAGAGAATCATAAATTTTCCCTCTTGATCAAGGTATGACAATTTCTGCATTGATTCCCTCGATAAATGTCAGCTCATTTCCTAGTGAATCGTAGTCAGGATCATTTCTGGTGTATCACCATGTCTGTCTATTCCAGTTGTGAACCTAGACAACAAAATATAGTTTGGATCTCGGTGTTCCTGCCAAATCTATTTAAGCACGGGGATGATTTGCTGACAGATTTCAACAGCAGGCTCTCAGGAATGTAGCCCTGTAAATCCTCCTCTGTTGTTTGCTTGGCCAGTGATGCTGTTTGTAAATGCGTTGTTACTTGGTGCTGTCTTGTGGTTGCTCTTCAAACCATGGTATGTCTGCCCAGTCCTCAAGCAGGCTGGGAAGTGCTTTATAAGGCAAGATGTATCTCTTCAATATTAAAGTCACAAATCTGTAAGGAGTGCAAATATTGTGTCACTAGGATGCCAATTCCCCTTTATGGCTCCCTCAGTAATTACTTAGTAATATTTATTATGGAGCAGTGTAGCAGGGAATAAGAGGGGGGTTTGTAGATGGGACCCAAAGTGAAACAGAGGTGTTTGGTAACAGTGAGATCTGCACAGTGAGTTGATGAATGTTGGGCAAATGAAACAGAGATAGATTTTTAAAGCTGTCTTGTCAAAAAATACAGAGTCAAAAGTATTCATAACTGATGCTAATTTGGGATGCAGAGCACAACTTTCTCCCCCTTGCAAACTTGGCTTCTGCTTCCCTGCTGCTCCAAGTGCTCTCCCTCTGGCATGAAACCCCACATTACATGGAATGGATTTCCATCAAACTGCTTTGAGGTGGTACAGCAGTTGGTACTGGAATCATTTGTGTAGGTAATAAACTCTTCAGGGTTTGGCTAAGGTGGCTTTGTGTAGGTCCATCACAGCACAGTGGGACTCATCCCCACCTCGAGCTTCCAGACCCCAACACAACCAACAACAATCCCTTCTGTTTGGCTGGTACAGGGCATTGTTAAGGCCAAAGAGACCATTGGGTTATCCAGTAACTGTACTTGGCTGTTATTGTCCTCCACGGGCTGCAGAGATGAGGATGGTAGAGCTGGACCAGGGATGGATCAAACTGAAGTCACACCAAGTCTGGGTGCAATAAACATCTTTTCTGAGGGTAAAATCCCTTCTGTGCAGTTATGGTTGCCCATTGCAGCTGACCTTGGCTGGGGTTTATCAGCCTGACAATAATACTGATGTTACTAAAACTGGCTGCAATCCTTAGAAAAACATGCTGTGAAAGTAAGCAAAGCCTGACTGTATGTACCCATCTTTCACAGTTTTCCTTTCCAAAGGAAACTGCCCAATAAAAATTCAGAATGCACTTGTGCAAATGTGCATATTATTTCCATATAAAAACTTCTATAGTTTATATATATATGTATTTTACATTTTCATTCTGTACATATATGAATAAGTGAGTACATACATAGATATACCTGCATGGACATGCTATATTTTTTTTTCCTTTTTTGACATTCCAGCAATGTGAATCATAGAATTTTAAAAGCTTTTAAAAATAAAGACCTTGGGCAAAATCAATCAAAGAAGTTTAATTGGAAAAGAAATTACTAGACTCTTATGCCTAAATATAGATTACCACAGTTTTTCAGTTTTGTTACTGAGTGGCATAAAATTTGGAGGAAAAGCTGAAAATTTCAGCCTTGGCTCAGCACTTGCTGACAGTCACAAGCCATTAAGATATTTTTCACTATTTAATTATATTTAATGTTTTGGGATTGACTAAATTGAATGGGTATGGTGAGCTTTTAAAATTAATTGATGCTCTCTCATTTTAATAAATGCAAGGATGAAATGATGCCCTAAGCTGCAGCCACGGACTGGGACTTCACTCTGAATATCCATGTCCATGAAGACAGCAGGCTCAGTCCCCACCTCCTATAATACATTAATATTTTATGGACAGAACAGCACAGAGTCAATAGACAATTTAATATCATGATCATGGTGATGTAAAGCCCAGTCCCTGACATGTTTCTCATCGCTAAAACCTCAAAAGCCTCCTGCCTGCACATGATCCAGATTGGATCTTGTGGCTACATCCATATTGTCTCCAGATATTTGGCTGTCTGCTTGGCAGAGAAGTGGTGGAAGCTCATGTGGCTCCCAGCAGACCCAGCTGTGTGCTCAGGTGCTCGTGGTCCCATGTGAGCTGAGGGATGAAGGACCTGCCAGGAGCCTCCAGCAGAGCTGTGTGTGCTGGAATGGCTGCTGAGATGAGAGGGGAGAAGTTGCTTATTTAGGTTATTGATGTTAAGATGATGTGAAATGCATTGGGCCACGTGGCTGCTTTTAAGTGTTGGTAATTATGTTTATAATGAAGGATACTTAAGGATAGGAGCAATTACTCTGAGCTTTGAAGTGCCAGGTTGTTTGCAGAACGAAGCTGAGAATTTGGATCAACAGGACCAGAGATGAATTAGGGTCTGAGACATGCAATGTAATTGCTCCAGATATCTGGGTGAGATGTCATTCCCTTTCCTCCTATGACTCCAAGGAGTCTGCAAGTTCCAGTGGTGAGAGAAGGAGATTCATTCCTTTCTTGGCTTGAAAGGGAAAGGGTGTTGAAGCAGAGGACCAGTGTGGTGCCACTGCCCTGCTCAGCCTGCAGTTAATGCCTGCTTTGAGAAATGGAGCAGGACATCAACTTTCTGCTGGGTCTTTTCACCATGATGAAGTTTCAGCCAATGTGTTCAACTTCAATCTCTGTTTATCTCATGGACAATATGTAAGAACATCAGAGCTCTCCTTGGGTGAGAGCAGAGATTTCAGTGTCCCAGGTATTCCACCTTTGGCAGAGACCAGCAGCAGAGCTTTGGAAAGAAATGCAGGACTTGGGTAAGCAGGGGGAGAGCACTACATGGCACAGACCCTCACAGCTTTCTTATGTGGCACAATGTTCTGTTCAGATCAATTCAGATATTTCACTAATATATTTTTAGCTATTGAACATAAAAATGACATGGAGAAATGAAAGGCCTTTTCTGTGCTCAGGGAAGGATTCTTAGTGCAGACAGAATTAGAGACCTCAATTTCCCTGCTTCCCCTTTCATCCTGGCTTTCACATGGCTCAATAAGCTGTCACAAGGACAACAACCCTTTTATTTTGCAAAACAACCCACAGTGGTTGGTTTCAATTTGATATTTATTTTGCTTTGGTCTTTTCCTCCAATATTTCTGCTCTGCCACCGTTGGAGGCTTCTTTTCTGCAGGGCTGCAGGATGTCTTAACATTTTGGCCTTGGCTGTGGCATGTGTGTCCTGTGATTGATTGTGCTCATTAGGCAGGTTGACTGTTGTTTGTCTCCCTATCAATAGATGCGTTTAGCAAACAAGATAAGTGCGAGCAGCAAACTCCTCTAGTAATTACTGTGGGTTCAGATAAAGCAGGTAGCACTGGAGCCACTCTGTAATGAATCCTTGTTGACGTGAAGCAGGAGATACGTTTTATATATATATATTAGACTTTGAAATCTTTCAGAGCCAAATGGGAAGAATTGCAAAAGGAGAACATACCCAGTTCCTGAGGGCAATATGTGTAGCACCTCCAATAATGAGAGCATAGTTAGTGCATGGCACCAGCTTTGAGCCAAAGCACTTTATTTTGTGGATCCAGAGACATCAAAGTGTCTCGCAAAATTGGATCAATTTTGATGAAATCTTCTTACTGGAAAACACAACAGCAGCAAAATTTATTACACTACAGCACAAAATTTTTGGACGGTCTTTCTTACACCTTCTTGTTTTGAAATGTCCTTCTCTCTTCCTTAAAATGCAGTTAGGTCCTTGAAGTTAAAGCAAAATGTTTTCCAGATACCTTTAATGTTCTTCACTATCCCTCCCATGCATTATGTTTCTTTTTTTTTCCCCCTAAGCCTGACTCAGCATCCCTCTTGCCTGTTTGTTTATCTCAAGCTGTTTCTTTCCACTGGCTCCCTTGTCCTCTCCTGCTGAACTGGAAAGAGCAATTGCAGAGGAAGTGCCACTAAACCCAACATGCTCTGAAAATCTCTGCCAAACCAACAGCTTTGGCCTTGGCTGTGCTCACCAAGCACTCCCACAGCCTCAGGGCAGCCAAATGGGAGCAAGGGGGTTGTTTTATATTAAACCAACAGCACCCACCAGGACAGTGATCCCTCTATATGAGGGAACTGGGGTGGTCTCCATGTCCTACATTGTGAGGGTCAGAGAACATTTTATATGTGATAAATTAACTTCTAGTGCAGTGAAAAGCTCTTACAACAATTAAATATCATTTGCTGGTAGCTTATGGTCCTGTATCGTTTCAAGCAGTCAGATTCCCAAAGATTCCCAAATTGCTTCAAGATATAATTTGAAGAAACATAGAAGTTTTGTCACGATTTTAACTAAATAACCTTTGCTTGGTATCTGCCAAACCTACCCCCAGTCACTGTTCAGGGGTAGTGCAGGGGATGTTGATGCCTGCAGACAGTGATGTAGCTGGCTGTTCCTGCAACATTTTAGCAATTTCTAACGTGCTTGCTAAAGATTTTTAATGGCACTGATGCTTTAAAAAGCTGTTCTGGAAACCATGCAACAAAAATTTGCAGTTCTGTGTGTTATGTGTGCCACGGGAAGTTTTTAAACCCAGCAGGCAGAAGAGAAAGTACCTTAAAATAAGTTATTTTAACACCAAAGAGGCTCTAGGAAGCTATTTGTGAACATTATCCAGCTATCTTCTCTCAAGCATCAATTTCTGCAATGAGGTGCAAAGCACAGATGGATGAGATGAATCTTAGTTACCTTCAAAGAGTGGGGAAAGTTTCACAAAGAGGATTAAATACAAGACAAATGAGAAAGCCCACTGGGAAGTGATTTAAAAGTATTCGGTACCCACATCAGAGGTGATAGGTGAAGTGGTAGAAGTTATTTTGCCTTAATTGACTCCCTGATGCCTCTGCAGATTCATGTAGTTCTCTCACCCTCTCACACGTGGCATGTAGGAGGATTCTGAGGGACTGTAGATGGGTGCAAGGTCTATGCTGAAAAGCCAGAATGAAAGATATCGTAGAGGTGCATTTTAACTTTAAAACCAGCCAACTTTGATGAAGTCCCACCTTATTCACGACATTATTTGCAGCCACCCAAACTTCTGAGCCCCAGGCACACAAGTGACATCAGCTTTGTCTTGAAAGTGTTGCAGAGGTATGTGGCAGGAGCCTGTAATTTAAAATGAATGAGTTTTAATGAGCCCCAAATGATTGCTTATACCTACACACGTGTGGAGTAAGAGCATATAAATCAGTTGTCATTCTGTGTTTCCTTGAGTTATGAATCAAATCAGTTTGTCCTGAAACTGATGTAAGAGCTATACTGTGGTGCAAGCCAGAGCAGGGAGAATTAAACAATATCAGTGGAAAGGGAATGTGTGCAATAGTCTGGAAAACCCAGTAGTTATATAGTAGCCTGGTTTTGGCAATTAGTGGGGCTGTCATGCTCCTGTGGTTTGTGGGATCAGATGGAGGGAGAGTGGTGTGTAAAGTTTCAATCATTGTCCTTACAGATCACCATGACAAACTCAAGCTGTTGAATATCTACATGTAGAGATTGTGCTTGAGTTACGTGTTTTATACAGGGGAGGGTTTTATCTCCTGTTATGCTTCTTTTGTTTAATGGTTTAGCATGGATAAAACATGTTGGGACTGCAAAGGAGCTGCTCTGGCACCTTCAGCAGCACAAAAGATTGACTCAGGAGAATAAGTTACCCAGAAAAGCAATGACGTAGCAAGTCACCCACCACTGTGTGTTTGCAGAGAGAATATGCTCAGCCTCACACTTGTAGCAATACAGGTTTTTTAAGAAAGAGAGAGAAACAGTGTCCCAGCTGTCTCAAGGTGACACACGGCACTGTAAATCACCACCCAATGCAGTGGTGAACGGGGGCTGCTTTGGGAGCGGAAGCTCCTGTAGAGAAGGTGTCTGGGTGGAGAGCAATTCCTTCTGTGTGGAAAACCCTCATGTGATGGTAAGTCAACAGAATGACTTTTGCACTCACCTTGGGTCTCCAGCAGAAGCACTGTGACTGTGTCTGGGAAGTCCCCATGAGTGCAGTGATCTCCAGATTACCTGCACAGCATTCTTCTGTTTTGAGGGGGTGTCCATCTGGTGTTTGGATTACTGATGGACCACAAGGGGCTCGGCAGTACCTCCACTGACTGTAGGGGTATCTGTCTTAGGATGTCTTTTCCTTTCTCAGATTTTCTGAAGTTTGTCTGCCTGTGGATTTGAGCTCTGTAGGACTAAACTTCTGCAATTAGCTTCAGCTCTGGCTTGAGGGAACAAAGCTCTGAAGAAATAGCTCTGTATCATAAAAAGATGATCATCTGAAGCTGTACTACATGGCATAATTCCTGCAGCAGTTTCAAAATTATGTACCATCAAATGCCATGTCACGTCCCTCATAATGGTCATTAGCAATTATGTCACATTGAATCACAGAAAACACAGTGAATTTGGTACTAATAGAGCAGAACCAAGTCTTTTCTGGCTCCTGAGTCTTGTTCTTTCATCTCTCTAAGTGGACGTTGCCATTCAGCCCTGGCAGGGAATCCTTATTCTCTGCAGCTCTGGGCTTGCTTTTAGTTTTAGGAAGATGTCAATTCTAGAGAAAATTCTGCCACTATTAAGCATGTAAATGTGGTAATTTGTGCAGCACAAGCACATTATCAATAGAAACCAGCCCTCCCCTGGCTTGTGCTCACAGTGCTTGTAAAATCCAGGCAGCAAAAGCCCTGGTGTGTGGCCACCCGTGGCCCAGGTTAGCACAGCTTTGCTGCTGCTGGAAAATCTGCTGTGCCATGAAGGAGAGGAAGAGGTGCCAACTCTCACAGGTCTGAGATTTTTCTGGAGTAATGATTATGTACTTGCATTGGCAAGAGTGAGCCTGGAGAACAGATGTGTTGGTTGTATCAGGGCTCCCTTATTGCCAACTCATGGAATAATTTTGCAGATGCCAAAAAAATAAGTATGAGCTGTTGGAGTATTCAGCTAAGATTCAGCAGACTGTCTCTTCTGAGCTTCAGTGACATTGGTAGGGAGGGAAGAATTGTATTTGATGGGAATTCTCAGAATGGCTCAGAAATGGAAACAGGATGGAGTGAAGTATCAGCATAGAGTGGTCATTTTTTAGGCAAAGCATGACGAGAGAGAAAGGACAGTGAAAGAGCAATACCCACACCCATCACATCATCATGGGGGGAGAAAATGAAGCTCCTGTTTCTGTTAAAGTAATTTGATGAAGAAGAACTCAAAAGACAAATAGCAACACAACCTAAATACCACCCCAGAGAGGGGAACATTTTATTTTCAGCTGGCTGGTGATCTCACCAGTCACTGGGGTGAATTCTTGTCTCAGTTTTGTGTTATGTTCACAACTGAACCAAATCAAATCAAGTCTTAAATTTTGTGGGTGCCTTTAATCCTATTTTGTTGACAAAAGGAAACACTGACTCCCTGACAAGTTTGAGCTATTGAGTGATGAGACTAATTTTGTGCACACACTCTGCCTACAGGCCAGGGCTCTAATGATGGTTAATTATCATGTTTAGGGAAAAATAATCACGAACTCTTCTGGTAACAGTTTGTTACTACCAAGCCCTAAGTGATTGACATTGGACATCAATCTGGCAGCACGGGAGTTTGTCTTCTCATAAGACAAACCTCATTTATGTTGTGCATGATCTATTAAGCAACAAACATTGTCCTACAAGTCTGGTAAATGTCACAGAAGAGTTGTCAGCTGAGCTGGTCACTGATTTCTCTTGAGACTCATGTAAAGTCACCTTAGTTGAAATTGGGATGGATCATCTCTCCCTTTAATTTGTTTGGATTTTCTAAGAATTTCCTCTTATATTGCACTACTGTGAAGTCCACAGTGTTGTAGAACTAATGTTACCTCTAGTGTTTTAAACAGTAGCGTGTCCAGCTTTTAATCACATTGTTTATTGGGAACTCAGCTTCCTATTTCTGAGGTGTGAGAGCACCTCTACATCCCAGAGAGCATTCTCTTTGAGAACCCAGTATGGCAAAAAGAACTGCTAATTTTAGATCCTCCATATTGGTAACATGCCCTCAAAAAAGAAGTCATTGATTGGCATGTATCCTTAATGTAATATAATGCACATTAAGTTCTTCAAAGACCTGCTTAACCTACTTTCTGGCAATGTTTCTGCTGTGTTTTTCTATAGCTATTTTTCTTTCTTTGTGTAACTTCTAATGATCTCATGTAAAGCTGGTCATTTTACTTTACTTTGAATATAAATTATTTAAAAATAGTGATGATTCTGAATAAGAGTCATACTGAGCTCTACAAAGTATCTTTTTTTTTTCCATTAAACCCTCATCTGCAGCTATTCTTTGGTATAGGCTGTGTTTCCAGGAGGTAAAAGATGTGAAATTTTTTCAAATTACTTAAAAAAATGAAAAAATTCAATACATCACTAGAATGACTAATATTTTTACAAATTCAAAACACTGGTAGGTTGTGACCTTTTTCTTCTTGTCAACTTGTTTCTCCAAAGTGCTCTGACATTAACAGAATGTCTTTGCTAAAGTGTTTCCTTTAAATTGTCATACTACCACTGTACTCAGTTCTGTCTTAATCATGGAATCATGGAATGGTTTCAGAGAGGAGGGACCTTAAATCTCATCTCATTCCAACCCCCTGCCATGGGCAGGGACATCTTCCACCAGCCCAGGTTGCTCCAAGCCCCGTCCAACCTGGCCTTGGACACTTCCAGGGATGGGGCAGCCACAGCTT
>JAWWEV010000044.1:4798090-4824811 GCA_035583235.1 Hafferia zeledoni | reverse complement strand
TATCCCTTTCTGGCACGACTCTTTCCAAGCTATATAGGGAGAATGCATTGCTACAGCAGCCCCAAGAACATGCCTGGGGGAAAGCCAGAACTCTTTGCAATTTTGCCTCTGGCTGACAGCTGTAAAAAGTGTTAACTAATGAAATATTCTAAATGGGTAAATAACAAAGAAAAAAACAAACAGAAAACTATAGACAGCTGCCCATGAAGCACAGAGTGAATTAAAGCTTTCTACAAGCAGAATTCAGTTTCTTTTCCTACTTTGGCATTGATTCCCTGGTCATCACATAAACCAGCCTGAGTCCAGAGCAGCAGGCAGCAAAAGCCTCATTAAGTCTCTCATACTCCTGTTGTTTTTCTTCTGGTCTCAAGTTTTCCTCTCCCACAGTGACAGGTGCTGTCAGTACCTGGAGAGAACAGAATTTAAGATGTTATATCAAAAGTTTTACCTTTATTGATGTACAGATCAGGGCTTCTAAACTGCTAAAAAGCAGAGAGGGAAGCCATATCCACAGAACTAGCCCTGGATGGTTTCTCCACAGAGTGAATCTGTAATGCCACTGGTGGTTCTCCAACAAGTGGGAAGCATCCTGCAGCAAGGCATGACCTCCTGCAGAGCCCAGTTTGCTCTCTCACCCAGATCCTTCTCCATCCCCTCCATAACATCTAACAAGAAGGGCCAGAAATGTTCCAGGGGACTGGAACATTTCAGTCCTTGTGGGTTGTGGACATCATTGTTTGCCAAGCTCTGACATTGTATCTGGGGCAATGTGAGCAAGAGAAGAAATGACTCTGTGACCAGAGACTGTTTAGCTCATGCAGGTGACAGAGGCCTGGCGAGACTTGTGGAGGTCCTGCCTTGGTGCTGAAAGGATCAGAGGCAGCAAAAAAGCCAGAAAAGTGCATTTTCCCTCACGATATGATCCAAAATAATTGTGTTGCCATAGTGATGAATAATTAAGCAAAGCTCTCTCCCTTCCAATATGTCACTTTCTTGCCTGAAGGAATTTTGTATTATTTTTCAGGTGATATCAATTAAATTCAGCTTGAGTTATGACATGTTATGTAACAGAGATGTCTGTATTTCCCGCTCCAGTGGCACACCAGACTTTGGTTCCTTCAAATATTTAATACAAATTGGCCTGTAGGAACACTGCAGGCCAGGTGATGGTTTGGGTTTGTGAGTTATTAGCAAGAGAAAGCCTGTTTATGGTTATGTAATGAGCAAAATATTCCCACTTAATATTTGGCATGTAGTCACAGAAAGGGAAGAAGTCTCCAAACAGCCATTCCACATGGAGGGTACAGCTGGAGTTTTAACTCTGTGGTTGTTCAAGGCAGCACTGGGTCACCCATGCAGAGGGGAAGCAGAACACACCAGGAATGCAGCTGGCACAGCTCCTCCAAGCAGCCCTTTATCCAGCCTAAGCCACTCTTCATCCTGTTCTGCTCCAGGGAAGCACAGAAGCTTCTCAACAAAGCTTTGTACTCATCAAGAACCATGACATGCTTCCAGAAACTGCTGTCATGCTCTTTTCTGACATTTGCTGAATTAAGACAGTAAATTTCCAGTTTCTTGTTTTCCTGACTCTACGCTCCCATTCTGGGATCTGAAAGTCAAACTGAATTCTTCCTGGTTTGCATACTGTTCCTGCTAGTAATGATGGATTATTCAGTGGGAATTAAATGAATGAGCCTATTGATGAGTGCAAATCAGAAATCAGTGTAGTTAACTTTCCAGGATCTGAATTGCCCAGAGGAATTGTTTGATATGGAACAGAACTGGCCCAAAACTTTTATGTTGAGGCAACTTTGTAGCTTGCTCAAAACCAGATATTGAAAATATTTTAGTGGATGAGATGCTTTTGCCTGGTTCCATTTCTGAAAGGATTTACAGGATAAGGCAGCTACATCTTGCCATAAAAGTCAGGCATTCCTCACTCAGCCTATGGAATAAAGTTGCACTGCAGAGATTCAGCAGCAGAATTTGACTCATTAAAAGGGATGCCCATTGCAGCCACTGAGCCCTGTGATTTGTCTGGAGTTCAGTGTCTGTGCACAGTGGAGAATCCACTGCAATGGCACAAGGCTTTGGATCTCCAGACAGAGCAAGGAATGTTGCAGCAATGAAGTAAGAATAGTGCCAATGAATCTGGGCCAGAAGAGCAGGTTGTTCCTGCTGCGAAAAGCGCCCAGAGCTTTCCACTGCATCTCCTTATTGTGACAACAGCTATTAAACATGCAGGGCCACATTTCAAAATTCAGCAATAACACTTCCATCTGAAATTCCACAAACACTGACCGGATGATTTAGAACCCTCTGTCTTGCAAACTCTTGCTAATGCTGACTTTCTCCTGCCTGCCCAGTTGATTTATATGCATAGACACAGATATGTAGAAATGGAACTCTTTTTTTCAAATGGAAAATAAGACTGAAGACATTCATTCTGTTTTCTAAGATGACCATTAGCAAAAAGTACAGTTCAGGAAAAAGCCTTTCTTAGGTTTTCATCCATGAATCATACCATAACCCTTGTCAGATCTGTGTGCACATTTAAGAATTAGGACACCTGCAGTCAGAGTTGAGGTTTTTACTGTTTTAAGGCATTAAATGTGGGGATTTTTTTTCTATATTTCTCTGCCTGGAAAAAGTAGTGCAAATATCTTCATCTGTTCATATGTTCATTGAACACAAACAGTTTGGCTTCCCCCCAGCCTTGTATTTATCACCAAAAAAAACCAAAAAAAAAGGCATTTTGCCACAGAATAGAAAAATTCATTTACAATTCATTTTCTCTACAGAAAAAAAAAGATTCACATTTATGAACTAGTAACCTATAGGGCAAAATGAACTTTTGCCTTGTAAGAGAAGATCCCTGCTGTCATTCCTCCCTCTTTCCCTTGATGTGTTCAATACTTTCTGAGGATGCACATTGTAAAACCTACAGAAGATCCAATCTCTCCCAGATTTGGTTTTATTATATAAAGGCAGTGCATTCAAGTAATTTGTGTCATGCTGCTACCCTGCACTCCCTTGGCATAATCTGCTTCCAAAGATATTACCAAAAGCACAAGTGTGACACCTATTGACAGTCCCGGCCAGAGCCGGTGGGACTCAGCAGCCTGTTTGCTGTGGTAGGGTTGGTCTCTTCTCCCAGGCACTCAGCAATAGGACAAGGGGGCACAGGCTCAAGCTCTGCCAGGGGAAATTGAAGTTGGAGATGAGAAGAAAATTCTTTCCAGAGAGAGTGCTCAGGCATTGGAATGGGCTGCCCAGAGAGGTGGTGGATTCACCATCCCTGGGGGTTTTTAAACTGAGATTGGACATGGCACTGAGTGCCATGACTGGAGTTGGACCAAGGGTTGGACTTGATGATCTCGGAGGTCTTTTCCAACCCAATCGATTCTAGGATTCTATGATTCAAGGAGCAGTGTGGGCTCTGCTCTGCCTCTCTGCTGCAGGGCTCGGCTCACACAGGTGTAAAGCAGAGCTTTACAGCAAAAGGCTGCTGTTGGGTCTGAGTTGCATGTGTTTTTCATGATCAGTTTAACCCAAGTCTTGCACAAATTTCTGAAAGAATCATCCATCTGAGACTATGAGACACAAAAGATAGCAGAAAGCCCTTGAGCTCCAGCCTGCTGCAGGAGCACAGCAGGGAAGTAATGCTTTATGCTTCTGATGCCCATATGCTCTTCCCCAGGCTTTTGCTATTGTCTATTGATTAATGCATCCATCCCTGGAGGTCGGTGCTTACCAGAGTGTGTTAGGTCTGGAAATACCACGGTTATCCGAGCTGGAGCAACCTGAGGAACCATCACTGCTCTAATGGGCCATCTGCAGTTCTGCTGTGTGTTGGCCACTGGCCAAACAAGGATACTGGGCAAGCCAGACCTTCCTCCTACCCTGCTACAGCTGCTCTCGTGTTTCAGCTGAGCTGTAGGAATGAACACCATTCACAGTGTTATAAACTCTGTACAGCCCATACTTTGCCTTTTTGCGTGGCTAGAGGCTGACTAGAAGTGTCAAACTCATTGACTGCAGGTCTTCCATTTCCTGGACTATGCACAAACAGAGTTTCCTGAATTATCTTTCGAAATTTCTCTGAGCCATATTGCCCTTTTTCCAGTAGGAACCAGATTTTCTAGCAGTATTCTTAATTTCTGGCAAATCAAAATGACATATTTGCACTCTTTTTAAGTCAGACTCTTTGTAACAGGCAGAGAGATGCTCTTCTCCTTATCAAGCATCACACTTGGATTGAAGGCAAAGTTTTCTGTTTGTCACCTCAATTCAACTCCTATAATTCCACTTCCACCATGGAGAGCCAACTCCCAGTTTAAGCAGCCCTTCCTCGTGGCCTGACAAGGCTTCCAGACAACATTAATGGGAGTGAGCACAGGGAAAGGCAGTTTTCAAAGGGCTGTAAACAATCAACTGGAAGTTAATTGGCAAGAGCTACTTACTGAGATCCCTGGCACACCTTGTGGGCCTTTAAAGGGACTCGTATGCCTTTAATCATTTGAATATTTCTGAAAGTAAATCACCTTTTGAACTGTGTTCTGATTTCAGTTTTCATTGACTTTGGAGAGGTGGCTCATACTTGGTATTTATTTAAGAAAGATTGCAATCAGGCTTCTTATCTCCAACAAAACCTGTTTTTACTGAACCTTTGAAAGGGATTCTTAAGGCAGATTCCCAGCATTTTCTGTAGCAATAGCTTTGAGATGAATAAATGAATCTGGATAGAACTAGAGATTTTGCATCTCCTTCTCCATTACATTCCTGTCATCAGAGGGGTTGGGATTTGAGCTTAAACTCTGAATCTTAATTGAACCAAATTAAACTATTTTCATTAATTATAATGGTTATGATACATTTACATTTATTAGATAACCAAGATTTCCTGGGTTACCTTTTACCCATGTGTTCCTAACAGGAGCTTTTTTGTGTATCCTCCATTTCCACCCATGGCAAGAGCCCAACTGGGATTGCTGCCTTTCACAAACATGGGCAGGAGTTGTTCCTTCCTCTTCAAATCCAAGGCATATCTGAAGGGATAGAGAGAAAGTAACCCAGAGCCAAAGGTACAAGCAAAATGTCCTCTGGTATTTTCTTCAATGTCGCTGATTCTTAAGAAAAGAAATATATTCCTTCAATAAATTAATTCACGGTGAAAATTTATGTGAGAGAATGTGGATAAAATATGTGTAATTTCTAACTTTGCCAGTTTTCTGAGCCCCATATGTTTAGTACCAAAATAAAATCATAACACAGGGGAATTGGGATGATAGATCCAGGACATGGTGGGAAATATATGGCCATTAATTTGTAATTTTGTTTTGCTAACTGTGAGACAAGAAGGCTTTTCTGCACACTAAATAATGATGGTATTTGAAGCGATAAATCTGAGCATCCTTGTGCTGTCTCCTGCTGCTGAATAAATCTGTTGGTCTGTTACAGACTAACAGTTCTGGTGATGGCTCTAACTAGGCTGTTTCTCAGAGAACTGGCCTCTTTCCCCTGAGATCCGTGGTGAGGCATGAATGGAGCTCTGCCCATGCAGGAGCAGCAGAGTTGGGCTCTCAGGGTGGTTCTAACCTCTCCTCATCCTCCTCTGCTTGGGATTCCTCCTTCCTGAGCTCTCTGCTCTCCCAGCAGAATGGTGGCTCCTGCTTGGCCCTGTGTTGCCTGTTGGAAGAACCCTTCCTTCACAGCAGAAAACCCTCATTAACTGCTTACATTAAAGCCTGGACAAAAGCCAGGTTGGAGTGGGAAAACTCATTTGCACCTGATATAAGGGCTCATTAGGTTGCTGAATGATTACAAGAAATATAAGGCCAGAGCACACCAGTGAAAAAACCAGGCTGGCAGGAGGATTCCTGTAAGTCCAGGAACCATTAAATCTTTACAACAAGGGGATTTCTTGTTTGGTTGTTGTTGGGTTTGGGCTTTTTTTTCCTCTTAAGCTCCATCTTGTGCTTCCCAGCACCTGGTGTAATATGCAGTGTGTGAGTTAAAAGACACACAAAAGTTGCACAGGCAATTTAACTGCATAATGGCAAAATAATCTTATGCTGTCTTTGTCATCTACTTCTTCACAGCCTAAAGTGAGACAAAAATAACTCAGGGGTGGTCATGTGATAGATTCCTGCTGGAAGAAGCAGTAGTGGCCATGGCTGGTCCAAGCAGTCTCATGTAGGCAGTGGAGGAAAAGTCAGACCACACACTAAAACAGCCTGTTTAAAGAGAGGATGACACATGTTATCTGCCAGCAAAACATTTGTTCAGAGGCCTGAGTTATGGCTTTCACAGAGTAAATCTGCTCAGATTGCTCACAGATAGGTGAATAGGATTCACAGCTGTTATTTTGGCATATTAAAGGTCGGTGGCTTTTGGTTCATTTGCTGTCAGATGAAGCCTGTGGGAAGGTGAGATGGTGATGTTGGAGTAAAGATCACAACCAGTCTTTTCCAAGTTTGAGCCTTGCCTTGCTGCATGATCAGCCACAGTGGCAGGGACAGGGCTTGTAGCCTTCCAATGCTTTTTTAACTTGTTTCTTTTGTAAAATTGCTCCTCTGTTGACAAACACTTGAAGTACCACGGAATATATTGTCCTGTGTCCATATACACAGTGCTTGTCATGACAGCCCCATTCACAGGATGAATGTCCTAATGTTTAGGCTGTTAAAGGGACCTGTCCCTGTTTAAAACCCAAGGCCAGTCCGTTCCGAGTTGTTTAGGGGAAAGGCTGCAGAACTGTAGATGTGGATCACAAGGGAAATGGGAATCTCTTTAGCACAACCAGAGGTACAGAAATCTGTGGGGAAGGAGCATAACTTTGGTCTATTACTCATCTTTGGCTTCTTTTTATTGAGTGTGTTAAGCTGGTACATGTTGAATTTGAGCACCCACCTACATTTGCTGACCTGGACAGTCATCTGGGGGTGACCATATGTCTGCCAAGACGAGTCATATGTGAGCAGATGGGAGAGCTCTGTTGGATACAGATATTCTGGCAGCACAGCCTCGTGCCTCAGACCTTGAATTCTCAATTCTTTTACAGTCAGATATCTGAACCCAGTCAAAACTGAAGACCATAAATGTGAACTGTGTGAAAGAACAGAGGGAATAATTGTAATCAGAATGAGCTGATCCTTTGACAACATGCCAAAAATACACTCTATTGTCTGGAAATCATTTGCTAAGATTTTACCATAATTAGAGCTCAAACACTCATTAATTATACTGAGTTCATTCAGAGTAAGTCAGGTAATCTCTACTTTTCACAGTTGCTCAGAAAGAATTGTAATTAAAGAGCCCTTGCCATTCTCAGTCAGACTTGAACAGTCTGACTTGCCCTGCACTGAGTGCCCTGCTTGGTTTTGCGTCCACCTCCCTCTGGCAATGCTGTTAAAAACCTCCTGTGGCAGTGTTTGAGGCAAGGCTGATCCTGGGATTTTGTCCTGTTTATGGCATTTTTACCCTTTTCTGAGATCTTTATTATACAAGTGCCACTTAAGCGTGAGGTGCTCCAGAATTAGTATGTTATGTGGGATGGGGATATCACGCCTAGAAGTGTATTTTTATCCTCTAAATCCCCTATATTTAGAATGTAATGTATTTTATAAAAACTCTCTGTTCTGTGGGGTTTGGAAAACGCAGCAGTGTTACATGAGGGTGGGAGAACCAGAGAGCTGGAACACAGTTAAAACTTTATTTCTTGTGATACAGCTATTGCTAATAGAAGAAACTTGGAAGAAGTCAGGTGGGGAAATTATTATAGAGCTCTACTGTGAAGAGCTTATTTATGCCTTCCTTTGCAGCACCTGGATGCTGCGGGAAATAATAGTTTGGACCATGTTTTTTATCTCTGTGACAGTGCCTTTTTTTTCTGAAGTTACTGGCTCAAAGTGTAAATTGATATTTTTGAACTGAGAACATGTCTGAGGTCTGTCTCAAGCATGCTCACCAATTTGCAGGGTAATCTTTATGGTCTTACTGAAGATGAACACTTCAGTGTTAACTATTGGAAAATGAGGCACAAACTGAGTTTGATCCATGGGCTCTCTAATGTCAGCAGAGACAGGCAGGGAACTCCAAATGAGACAGTGAAATTCCTTTTCTTTTTTTAAAGAGCACTGGAAAGAGCAGAGAAAATTAAAAAGAATCCAGGGCACCTTCCCTGTTGTTGAATTAACTCTGATATGACAGTGGTACAGCTGCTCCCTTCTTAAAGTTCATACTCCTGCTAATTCTCTCTCTCACTATTTCATTTTAAAGAAGACATTAAGACCTATCATACCCTTAATTCACTGGCTGGGACACCTTAAGCACATATTTGCATTGTTCTTATTGTAATGGATTCTAGAGGAGATGTTATAGTTCAATATGCCTGATCACATTTAATCAACAAGCCATAGATAAAAATCTCTGAGCGCTCTGAAACGGATAAAAGATCATAATCATTCCAGGGGTGTTTTTTTATAAAATTACTCTTACAATAACAGGCCTCTCAGGCTCAAATCTGGCAGAGCACAGAGGATCAGGACACTGCTGAGGCATGAACAGAATTGCTGAGAATGATAAAATTCACTTATTTTAAGGAAAGTGAACAGTAAATGAGCGAAATGGTGATTCTAAAATGTGCTTCCCAACAGGAAACAGAGGGTTGCAAGAGACTGTGCTGAACGATTTCCAGTAGCATTGAGAGCTGTTCTGCATTGATCCTGTGTTCCTCAATCCCCACACAAGTGCAGATCTTTGAGTCCACATTGCTTGTAGTAGAGTCCAACTCTCCCAGGGAAATCTGTGCAGGAAGATGCTACTAAGTAGAGCACAAGTGGCCAGATCTCTCTGTATCATCCTGTGGCTACTTTGGAGTACCTGTTTAGGTGGGTTATACCCTGAACTTGCACAGTACAATGCTATTTATGGTTAGATGCACATGCTTTTTGAATGGTTTGCTGTATAATTTAGGCTTGATGGTAATATCTGAATAAAAGATTGATATGTGTAGCTCTTTATTAAGGTGATGGATGTAACCTCCAACCACCTACTGTTCTTTTAGCTTTCATTTGTCTTTGGGGACCCACCCAGAGGCTTGAAATGCGAAGGGGAGATGATGAGTCAGCCCAGGAAAGGTCCCATGGTATTTCCACATCCATTTGACAAACCCCAGAGCTTATTCTATCATTTGGACAAGTGTCATCTGTATATTTGAATGCTTTTCTGAGACAACTCCCTCGGGCAGATGAATGAGATTCAGCCATTACTTCCCCTGAGCCTGATTTGCTGTCATTCTGGCTGCAAGGAATAGAGAAGTCCACTAGAAAGAACAGCCAGAGCATTATAGAACCAGGGATAGATTAGAAGGGAGTTATTGCTGGCACTTTCTATTCTCCCTTAGCCCCACAGAGCTATTTATTATTCACTTTCCTCTGTGTCTGGATGTATCTGATGACTGACATTCCAATACAAATTGAAATTTAAGCTTTAGCAGTATGTACATGGTTGCCTCTTCAGGCTGAGGCAGTGTGAGTTAACAGTTAGTCCCTCAATGTCAAACACAAGAGGAGCCAGCCTGGGAGGGAAGAAAGTGGTATTATATTTGGCAGATGTTCTCAGTCTTCACAGCAAAGACATGACACTTACAGTAAGTAGAGTTTCCCACAAATTAATGAAATGTTCTGCAAACTTTCCTGTCTGTCCTTTTAAGTCCTTGAGGTTTTTACACTCTGAAAATGATAACAAGCACTGGAAAGTTGGAGGCCGGTTAATGTTGTCACAGGAGAATAATATACAATGAATTCTGTCTAAATGAGCACCTGATATGAAAGACGAACAATGATAAGAAATCCATATTCGCTATCCACTGAGCTGCTCTCCAGTGGTAATATTTATATGCAGATAGCCATGTAAATGAATGTCTTATGAATAACTCAAAGTCAGAGAGAAAAACAAACCCTTCTGTAAATAGATAAAACAAATTACAAGATGTCTTTTAGGATGATCTTCTTTGAATTCATTGTACTTGAGGGGCAAAGGGGGAGCTCAGCGTTTTGCAACTGCTTTCCAAATGAATGGAGAGAGACACCTTCCCCTTTCCCATTCTCATATGGAATTTTTTTTGTTTCATATGACACAGAAAGGGATTGGGTACAAATTTAAAGTCAGGAGTGTGATATTTAACCTGCTGTGTCCTCCCTGTACCTGATCCTAATGAGCATGGAACAAACCCTGCTGGTCCTCATTGTGGCTATGAAAATCAGAGGTTCTGTGGCACTGTCAGGTTTTCCCTCGGTTTATAAAGGGAAGAAAAGCACTTGGTCCTGTGGAGCAGAGAGTGAATTTTATAAAGGCCTTTCCTACAGTCTGTGAAGGATATAGGGCTGAATTCATTGGTATCCAAAGACTGATCAAGGGAATACCCAATTTAAGTTGGGTCATTGCTTTAATATAGAATGTCTGGTCAGCTTTCATGCTTCTGTTTAGCTACTGACAGTTTTGTTTTATTAGAAAGAAGTAAAAACAATTGTTTAGGTTGCAAGGTCAAGCACCAGGTTTAAGTGTCTACATGCAGGTTAAGTTTTGCCTACTGGTTAGTCCCTTCTGTTCCCTGAATGAAGAGAGATCCTGGAGGAGGAGAGGGAGTTATTAAATTATTCAGGTAAAAGCTGCAAGGGGGAAAATGAAGGTTTTCTCACAAATTTGCTTGTCTTTTTTACATGATTTTCACACCCAGCAATTGTACTGCATCAGCAGGTAAAAATTGCCCTGCTATGCCCTCACCACAAGTCAGAGTTTGGATGAAAATGTCCTTGTCATGAACACATTGCTGTGCTTGGCCTCCCCTTAATGAGTGGTCAGAGAGCAGGGCTGAGACATGCCAGCTGAGAAAGGGGAGCTAATGCTCTGCTGGTACTTGTTGTAGAGAGCAGTTAATTATTTGAGCCACTTCTCCCATCCCCTCTCCCCTGAATTGCCCCTGGTTCAGTAAAATCCAAGCAAGTCATCCAATACATGCTCTCCCTGGAGGCTTCGGATCTGGGGACCACATTTACCTTTTGATCTCCACCAAAGAAACATTTATCTAAATTTAAAATTAATTAATATCATGCGGCTAAATCTGAACCCTGTGGATTAGATTAAAGTTTATCCAATAAGAGCAGGAAGTCTGATCCTCTGAATATAAATGACTGCATCATCTGCATGAGATTTAATTGAGAAAACTGCATCAAAAAGGCAAATTAAATACCAAGAACACAACAGATTTTCCACAGTGAAACACCGTGGGAAGTGAAAAACCATCTGTACAGAGAAGAACAGGACGACATTTTTGCATCATGTCAGCCAGATAGTATTTTCTCTTTCATCCATTATCTGTGTTAAACATTTTGATAAGACAGATAAATTAATGTACTTTTAACTATCACCTGACATTAGCTAAGATGATGAAAAGATTATTGCAAACTCAAAATGACACACGAATTTTAAGTGGTTTCAAATTTACATTGTTTCTCTAATCTTGTCTGTTCTGAGACAGACAGAAATGCAGATTGTTAGGAGGGTTATTTAGAATTCCTACCAAACTTTTAGTCTGGGAAAAAAATTCTGGAGCCATAGGTTTGCACAACTCCAAATGTTCACACCACTTGTTTTCTAAAAAATGTACCAATATAGTTCAATTAGGATTTCCACAAAAATTAACCCCGCTGTTAATAAATACATTTAAGAATTATGTTTCACAGCATATGTTTCCAAACCTCCAAAATGCTGCCATCTGTTTTTGCCTGGATTCTGAAATAGCCACAGTCAAGCCATACTGTCAAAGCCCTGTAGATCCATATGCCTTTAACTCAACAGACAAGCTGGAACCAGGATTTCCAATGCCATATGGACTAAAGTCATTTTCTCATTCCTTCAGACAAACCCAGCACTTTGGGCACGTGTGTGTGTGTGTGTGTGTTCTGGTTCCACATTCACAGGGAGTACAACAGCAAAACCCAAGTTACTGCTTCTCATACCTGAGGGATTGGAGTCTAAGAACATTTTCTCAAAAGCAATGTGGCATTTTAGTGATTTTTACTCCAACAGTAGCTACATTTTGGCATTGACATGCCCAGGATTAACTGAGCTCGTTTACAAGGACCCAGACAAGGTGCTGCTGTTTTTAAACAGCCATTAATTTCTTTGTAACATGGTATAATACACCCCACACAGGGAAACTGGGTAGTGCATCCAGCCCTGTTTCTCTAAGCTGTCAGCAGCTTCTGGAGGCTGCAAAGACTCCACAGAGGGAAAAATAATGAACTGAGCTATCCAAACAATTATTTATTTTCAAATTGTTGAAGTGCCATTCTCTTCTCAGTTCAGGAAATTAACCTCCCCGAAAGCCAGCTTGCTCTACACAAAATTAATAAAGCAGAGCATGCTGGCAATAACTTGCACATGTTTATTTATGTGGGATGTCTCCTGCTAGAAAGGCTAAGATGAAAAATTGACTCAAAAGGCTGCACTCCGAGGGGATTTACTCCTGGGTTGGGCCCATTTTCATGTTGTTTAAACTCAGAATTGATGGAATAAGAACCTCCTCTGGAGCCTATAAAAATTAAGCTCTTTTATTATCACCTTTCCTTTTTTTATCCTGTGGCACACACCTAACACTTTCTTTTAGAAAATAAGGTGGAAAGATTTGCCAACCAGTTTTAAAGGAGAAGCAAGGGAGAAAAAGTGGTGAGGGCTGCAGGGAATCTGTTGGTACCAAACACAAGAAATAATTTTATCCATACCTTTCCACTGAAGCTTTACATGGTTTAAACTGAAGTTGATATTCATTTTAAATGAAATTTTATCCCAGCTTATGTGTTTGCTTGGACTGCTGATTTGGGCTTTGCAAGACACCTGTAGTGTTTGCAGCACTGTAGCATCTGATAAAAAGTCCCTCAAGGCAGGTGTCACCTGAAGGTTAAGCCAAGATATTCCAAAATTAACTCTCTTTATCAGCCTGATTTAAGTCTGATGTGAAGATTGAGAGTGATAGAATAATTTCCCTGAGATATTTTCTCTTTGTTGTGTTTACCCTCGCCTTGTTTCTCTCCTCGGGGAACACACATTAACAACAATCCCAGTTTGTATTTATGACAGGTCTGTTATTTCTGTGTCTTCACTGGTGGCTTTTTATTGCTGGCATCGTTTAGAATACAGGATTTAGCAAAATTTAACAGTAAACTTGGCTTTGAAGGAGATGTATCTGCAGTCTTGATACTCCCTTGCTACTCCTGTGCTGGGTGCTGCAGGTGCTGAGCCATCTGGGTGCCCGCCTGCTGCAGGGTGCTGCCCAGGCTGTGCCAGCAAAGACAGGCTGCTCAGGGGAGCTGGGAGAATTCCAGGGGCAGAAAAATGTCCTCAAAGGTAAGGAAGTGAAGTGATAATGCTCAATAGCACCTTCTGTGCAAGAAAGTGGCAATGGAACCTGAGTTCTTTCTGCCTGGGCAGGGGTGGTCTTAGAGGTGAGATGGCCATGTAAGGATGGATGCACTAGCAACAGTCTGCTTTTTGATTCTGGAGAAAGAGAAAAGAGAGAAACTCAAAAAGAGTGAATTTGAGTGCTGCAGGAGGCAAAATAATGTTAATTTGTGGTCACACTGGGTGCTTTCTGGGATGTCTGCAGTCCTAGTCAAAATAAGGTGTTCACCTGATATCCTACATGTTACTTCTCAGCTTCTTTCTTGAGTCATATCATGTAGCATCAGGCATCAACAGGAATTTCTGTCCATGTAGGGAGTGCATTTCAGGGGGAAGACAGAGAGAGAGCATTTCATAAACCTTCAAAGTGTAACCCTCTTCTACTTCTCCCACCCTTCATTATACTGAGGACTTGACTCTTTCATACAAAATAATTCCAGCTGCCTTCTCTCTCAGAATGAATCCAGTTCATCCAAAATCACCACTCTGTCAAAATCCTTGAGTGTAATAAAATTGCAGGGGTGTCATACCCTTGGGGGAGGTAGCACTGCATGTGCCAGGTCTGTCCCACTTTGGCTTTGACATGTGTCCTTTTGAAAGCCTAATGTCTGCTGCTGTGATCACATCAGAAATAGAGTGTCTGTGCAACAGAAACAGCTCCTGCTTTGCCTGTAGCTAAACAGACTCTGGAGACATTCAGAGGCAACAGTCATATGTGAGTCAGGAGCTGAGGACACGTCCACGTATCCAGCTCAGATTGCTGGGCTTGGCTTCCAGCTCAGCGTGTCTGGAAGGCACTCAGACAGCAGCTCATCTCCTGTCTGCTTTGCTGGGGAACATTGTCACTGTTGGCAGGAGGTTTAGTGTTCTCCTGTCACTGAACTGGAAGCCCCACAGGTGCCAGGCCAGGCTGCAGGATAGCGTAGCCAGGAGTTAAGAGGATGAGGAGCAAAGCTGGCAGGAGCTCACTGAGCCGCCGGCACAGAAATGGGCTTGGAAGAGCTGTGTGTGTTTTCTCTCTGCTGCTGTGACTGGAACCCTCTGACCAGTTCTGTTCTTTCATCTGAGCAAACCTCAGAAGCCTTTTGTTCTCTTACATCAAACCAGAGTTGCACAAACTTGGCTTTTAGTAACTCTTCTCTGCCTGGAAGTTTCTATTTTTGTGCCAAAGGTGCCTAGAGCAGCCTTAATAAATGTCAATATCTTCTTGTGCCACCTAAAACAGTGAACAGCAACGCCTTCATCTGCCCTCACACAATCTGAATAAGAAAAATCCTCTTCTTCCCCTTCTCTGAAACAGGGAGAGTGACAGTAGCCTGAGGGTATGGAAAAGCCAAGAGCCCAGTACAGAGAAGTGTGAGACCAATGCCTTGGCAGGGAATCCCATCACTAACTAAGGATAAAAAGGCTAAAAATACCCAATCATTGAATGCTGTTGTTTCCTGGAGCTGCCTGAAGCCAGCAGGTATGCAAAGAACACATGCATATATGAGGGTGTGATTTTATTTAGTTTTACTCCAAAAATTCAGACTAGCTTTGGGGCAGAGGCTTTAATTTCTTCCTGAACTGAGTTCATGTGATTGCCAGGAAAGGCAGTTCAGTTTAATTTCCCTTGAAGCCAACAGAACTATCCACTTCAAAGCCAGAAGCAGGCCCCAAATGAACAGAAGCCATGCAGTTCATCCATGACCAAAATCACCATTGTTAATGCACTTCCATTGAGGGCTTGGACCACCACTAGTGCTTAGTTTTCAGGGTTCAGTCCAGTTAGGAGGATAACTTAACACCAATTATCTCAGAGCAAGTGAAATGAAAGTCTGATTTTCAAAAGTCATGACTAATTTCTGACATAGTTTTCAACTCTTCCATTATTAGAAATACTGTCTTTCATGTAGTTTCCTTTATAATGACTTAATCTGCTGAGAAATTTAATGTATTCTCTTTGATACCCTCCCTGCAAGTCTCGGTCAGATGATCTCACAAGCAACCTTAGACACCAGTATTTAAACATCCTTTAAGTCTTAAATACTGTCAAGGTGTTAAAGATTTGTTTCTTGGCTTGATACAGATAATGCATCCCTGAAATGTGAGATTTATTTGGTGCATTTTATTTACTGCTTTCAAATGGAAGGGACTCCTGTTCTTGCAGTTCAAGGCTGATTTCAAGCACTGTGAAACCTGCAAGCACCAAGACTTAAAGGAGTTAGAGAGTCCTCTGTTTTGTTAAGAGTGAATGGCAAATTAGACTGAAATCCACCTTAGTAGGGGAAACCCTACGATTTTTAGGGTGTGTCCAGGTACTCAGTTGAGCAGCACAGTTCAGTGCTGTGATAGATGCAAAAAACTCCACGTGTGTTGAATGATGGGAAAGATGCAGGTTCTCACTTCCTTTCCTTAATGTGGCATCCTTCAGGGGTGAAGGAAACCCTGACCTTCTGCAGTTCTCCAGATAATTGAGTCATGAATATTTTGGTCCTGTGATATGCTCAAGCCTAAAAAATGAGCTTCTTCAAAAACCTGTATTGTTAATGGATTAAAGGCAGAAATTCAGCTTAATATCTATAATTCTCTTAGTGATATTGAGTGCAGAAGTGCTGGCTAACGTCCCCCTCAATTTGCAAGATCTTTTATTTGTACCAATTGCCTTTTTTACCTGTAAAACTAGGCAACTATTGGATGAAAAGCAGATGTGTTCTCACTGGGCAAAACATTGATTCCATAGTTCACTGTACAGGTTTTCCTCTTTTTCTAAACAGATAACGAATCAGCACCAGATTTTCTCATGATGATAAAACATACTTACAACCAAGTTCCAAAGTTGAATTTTTGCTATAATTTGGGCTCTTTTGTTCTCTCTTTCCCTAGTTTTCACTATCTGATTTTCTTCCTCCAGTCTTCAGGCTCAGCTATGGATAAACCTTTTCATTATGTTGGGCATGATTCCCCTCCTTTCTGCTCCCAGGAGTTTGGGATGAGATTCATTTATCCTAACATTTGCACATAAAAATGAGATGTCTGCATTTTAGGCAGCCAGACTAGACCAGACTCTTTTTTTTTTTTATAGTCAGTGGAGAGAAATGGATGTGTAAAATTTTGCCCAGACCCACTGTGGCCAGCAATATGCTTTGGACTGTAATGCAGACATTCAGGAAGATTTAATTGCCAGTCCTGGAGTTTGGCCAGGGTGAGGAATTGATGGCCATACTGACACTGAATGTGCTGTGGAGCATTAAGGAGAGCATGAGGTGATGGCTTTCCCTTTCCACTCACCTGCTCCCTTTGCAGGAGCCTCATTTCCCCAAGCACATGTTGTTTCAGAGGCAAGTGTTGCCTCCTGTAAAACCAGTACCAAACACCTCTCAGAGACAGGTTGAACTGGAATGGAATGTGCTCTCCAATAACATGGACTAACTGAGTGGTACATAATTTCTTCTCTATTTTAGTAAATACACCAGAATCAAATTATCCAGTCTGATTATAATTCACTGTTGCGTATTCTGCCACAACAGTTCTCATCAACAACGTGATATGGCACAGTCATGAGCACTAAATTGGCCCAAATTTAAAAAAGAATGGAACACTTGTAGGAGAAATCAACATTTGATCATTCCTACCCCATTCACTAGAACTCTGTCCAAGGTTTTAAATTGTCACTTCTGAGGTGGTTCTTGTGACACCCTTAAGGCTGTGCACCACTGCTGAGAAGAAAACAGATTCTGAACTTAAGTGACAAACTCAATTTCTATTTTTAGAAAAAAACCCTTCAGTGCCAAACCATTCCATGACTCAATGTGGTTCTACAGGAATCATCAGAAAAGGTCCTGTTTCTCAGTCTTTAAACTGTACAGAGTTTAGAGGGTTTGCAAGTCATTATTCTCATAACCCTTTCCCAAAGGAGACCTCTTTGAAACAGCTCTGTGTTGCTCTACATTCCTCATAGCACTCTGGGGTCTGAACTTTCCTACTTCATTTTCCTTGTCAAGAAAAAAATGAGTAAGACAAGAGTGATGGAAAAGCATCCAAGAAAGACAACTCAGTGGAGACACTGGAAACCCAAATCTGGATTTGGCAGCTGTTCCCTTTTTGCATGTCCAGATATGGGCTGCAGAATTCCTCCAAGACAAGGAGATAGCATCTGATAATTCCGTGCAGATGAAGCCTCAGAAATGCTTCTGTCATTCAAATTTTCACAAAGGAAATATAATTTGTGGTTATTCGTGCACTGCATAGGCAGCTGGAGGCTCAGCAGGTAGATAAATACTGACATTCTCTTCCCTGAATACCTTCAAAAGAAAGGTCAAAGGTAAGACAGGGAGTAAAGTGAATGTAGATTAGGCAGAACATCTGTTGAAGTGGGATAGTAGGGAAAATATTCATTGCTTTTCAAATAGAAGCTCTGCTTTAAAAATGTTGATGGACATCTGCTTAATTATAAAATCCTTGCCGTCCGTAACACTACTCTTTCAATTAAAAAAGAAAAAAAAGGAAAGGAAAAGCACATCTAAACCCAAGAAATAATTCACTCTTGTTTCCATACTGTAATACCAGAATTTGCTTGGGCTGGAAATAGAGGAGGGTGGCTCAGGGAGTCTCTGGAGTACAGGAGATGGAGATGAAGGGCACACTGGGCAATGTCACCACTGTCCTCACTGTCCCATTTAGTGAAAACAAGAATCTGGGTAGATGTGGCTGTTGCAGTTGCCCTGGTATGATGGGACCAATGGTTTGTAATGGGTGAGGAAACAGATGTCAACACAATTTAAAGACAGTGGGGAGAGGCAATCCTTTTCCTCCTGACCTTTTGGCCAGCAAAATCCCATTTGGTGTCAGTAAGAAAATGACTGCTAATATTATAATGACATACACTAATGAGGCACCTGTCAACCCAGAGCAACCTTTACATCATTCCATGTAGGACTGCAGCTCTCTGAAGAAGTTAAACAGCAGTGAATAAAACATATAAACAGGCAGGTGACCTGTTCTTTGATATTGATGTGCTGCATTTTTCTCCCTGGTCCTTTTGCTGAGCACTTCATGACTCCTGGATATTGAGAATTAAACATAAAGGATTTTCCATGCATGCATGTTCTTCTGAACATACACACACACATAGAACCATCCTTTTTAGTCTGATACTGAATTATGACTGTTGTTTTCAGTGGTCTGTTGATTAGAACCTTCATGATGATGTTAATGGATTTATATCCTATTTTCTTTATATTCCTATCCTTATAGCTAAGCCTCCCCCATACACTTAACATTGTTACACAATATTGGGAGGGGCTCAGGGAGGACAAATTTGAATTTTGCTGTATCCTGCAACTGGCCATTTCTACCTGGGATCAAAAAACCCCTTTTCCAATAGCCAGGGATGATATATATGCTGGGAAGGTTGGCTGATGGTGCAGGTGGCCCCAGGAGGAGGGAGGCACTTTTCCTGCAGCCATACAAAGCAAAAGTATTGATTGGACAGTATCAATAATTTCCTGCTGCTTTTAAGAGCTGCTGATGTTTCTACACAGGGTCAGGTTGTTGTACCTTCCCTTCTTCATTTTCCATCTGCTGTTATATTCAGAACCATTCCCCTGTTTTCCCTCAAAGATATAATATCTAATGATTTTCCAAATTAAAGACTTATCATCTTTAAATTACTGTCTCATATCAAGGGACCTGCTATCACCAGGGAAAAAGCTTTGCTCAGAGACACTTCACACACCTCAAGGGTTCCTTGTTCAAAGTCTTTTCATCAGTTGCCTTCCCTTCCAAAATCCACGGTTTTGTTGGATTTGGTGTCCAGCTCCAAAGTCTCCAGGTGTCTGTCCCAGGCCCTTCTAAAGGCTCTGCTGCCTTTGGCCACAGGAGTTGAATGCAATGAGTGGGGAGAAGTGCTGAAACCTGGCTTTAAAATTTGATACTGGTCTTAGAGATTTTATTTCTGTTTTTAAACACAGCTTCTCTCAGACAAACACGTCATAAGAAAATCTGCTTCTAAACTATGCCTAAGAAAGGACACAGCATGGTATATTTTTTTTCTCTTTCTCTCTCAGTATCTGATTCAAAACCCATGAGACATCTCTATTTGCTGTGCCATGTATACAAATATTTAACACTAACCATATGTTTCTGTGTTTTCTTGAAGCCTAAAATAATTTCTTAAATCATCCTTCCATTTCAGCTTCTCCATTAGAGTGCCTTTTTGGCAGCCTAAACTGCTCAGTGAAATTTGTTTCATGAGAGAGACTTTCTATCTGTGTGTATTTGCTGTTTGTGCTGAGTTCATTGCAAAGTGCTGCAGTGTGATGACTTGGAGAGGCCAGAAATGATCTGCTACAGCCAAACATGCTGGGACAACTGGATATGCCTCATTAGCTTCAGCTCAGGGGTAGAAAATGATGAGCATTAAAAATCAAGGAAAGTTAGAGAGGAATGTTACATTCTGTAGGGAAAAATGGCAGAGGAAGAACCTACTCATTGACAGGGTTTATAGCTATTATAAAAGCTGCAGGTGAAGAAGCCCTGAGGGTGAAGGGCAGACAATAACCCATTGTGCAATGAGAGGGGCCAGGGCCTCACCTTTTAGCAATTACCTGCAAAGAGCAAAGCTTTGCTGCACAGAATAACAATCACCAGTTGTGCCAGTCTGGAGCTGTGCTGGAAGTGCCCCAGGGCTGTGGAGCCCAACCTGCTTCACCAGGGCTGGGCGTGCACATGGAGGGGGAACAGCCCAGTTTGGATAAGCCTTTAAATCTGTGCTAAAAACACAAAGAGTTAAATGAAGAAAAAAGGGATCCAGGCAAATAAAAGCAAGGGGAGTCTAAAAAAAATGAATACAAGATGGGTGGAAAATTCTCCAAAAATGTAACTTCATTCCCCTAAATATAATAAAACTTTAGTTTTGAAATGCTGGAACAATCACCCAGCTCTGAGGAAGGACTCTATAATTTGGCCCATGATCTGTAACTTGGATTTGGAACCATTTCAGTGCCTTTACCCTTTCACACCATTGTTTAATTGAATAGTCCTTTTATTTGCCGAGATCAGTGTGACACATCAGCAGCTTGAAACAAGTTGCAAGCTTGAATGTAGAGAGAAGACTCATCTGAAGACAAATTTAGATACAGCCTTGTTGGCATTATCAGCTCATGAGAGCATCCAAATTCTAAACTTAGCAAGTGTTGAGCACCTTGCAGTGGTTTTGCTCAGGCAATCACATTAGGATGCATAATGGAAACCATAATGATATAAATATTTAATTCTTATAACTAAGTTCTAAACAGTATAGAAATGTTGTCATAATTAATTTTAAGCCAGTAACTTTTTTCTTCCCCTTTCTAATTAGTAGAGTACAGATGAGGTGCTTCTGCATAATTGATGAAAACTGTGTTTTTAATTGTGTCTATATGATCATTCTTACATAGTTACATCAAATGAATCAAGTGTCATTGCCTTTAACACAGCTCAAGGGCTAGAGAGGATATAGCAGTAATTTTATGCTGCCAATAGACTCACATTAATGTTCATTGCTCTTCATCTGAAGACATCAAAGTTCCTTGCAAAGCTGCATGGAAAATTCTGCTTTCATATATGGGGAACTGGAGGCTCAGAAAGATTAGAACTCACATTTTTTAATCAGGAGATCATTCAATCATGAGATCAAAATCAATGAGTGGTGCTAAAATCCTCAGTCTAAAAGATTTCCACATCTTGGAATCAAGCAGAGAGCTCTGCCCTGTGCCTTGGCCATATAAATTAAAACATTCATTGGTCATGTAGGATGTCCAGAGAGATAATGGAACTGATAGACATGATTGTTTCAAAGCCACCAGTAACAGCTTTGCTCTCTGGGAGAGTGATTTGCCCACTCAGGCCTTCCCAGCTGTTCAGAGCTGGGACAGCAATAAGCACTTTAACCTGAACTGGAAAAGCAACGTTGACAACAGCAGGTAGATATTGATCCAAATTTACCAAAGGAAAAACTACCTGGAAAAACTACCTGGAAAATTAGAAAACATCAAGACAGGTCTTTCCAAGTGAAGGATTTCAGAGCCCACACCAGATCTTTCGGATGTGACTTGGAACATAAAAATAACGATTTCTTAATTCATCCACCAAGTTAAAAAATCAATTATTGCACTCCTTAGCTCTAGTGAACTGTTTGTTCCTTAATGTAATGACAATTGTCTTCCAAGCAAATTAAGTCCAGCACTAGAGAAAATAAAATATTCATTAGCAGAGTTATTAGAAAAATAGATCAAATTATATTGAGGCAGTTTATTTTCCATGTTCCTACAAGGTGCTTGTAACATCATGTTGCCTGGGTTTAGGTAACAGCAGGACAGTCTTTTTGCTGTTCTAGGATAGAATGTTTCCCCATCCAGTTCCTGGATGGAGGAACTCCTTGATACAAGAGAAGTTGCAATCAAACTTCTTGCTCTTGCCTGTTGCACAAACTTGTGGCTTATTTGGGTTCTTTTTTTCTGCAACTGAGTTAAAAAATGAAGAGTCCGTAACAGAACAATAGGCCTGTACCAGCAGCTGGCACAAAGAGCTTTGGGAACTTGAACTTTCCTTCACACTTGCCATCCTGCAGAGAAAAGTCAGGGCTCTGAGCACAGTTTATATCCACTTTGGGAACTCCTGGATGAGAACATGGGTGTGCTGAACTTCTGGGGTATTTTCCCCTCTCTTTCCAAAGATATGATTGTCTTTAATCCATGTGGAAATCAAACCACCTCATCATCTGAAAGTCAAAGTCATGGTGCAGCCTCTTCTGCTCAGAAAGCAACTTCCTATTCAGAGCACAGCTGCCCTGACACTCCAAGACAATTCTCACTCATCCAAATAATCCTTTAGATTAATGTTAAAGCAGCAGCACAGACTTGATTCTTGGAAGCAAAACTGGCTTCATTTGACAGAATTTAAAAACTTGTTATAGTTATTCTCTGTGATCTCTCTGAAGTGGAGGAAGAGAGAGAGAGAGAGGGAGAGGAAAAAAGCAATAACCTTATTTGTGTGTGTGTGTTCATATATTATGACTTTTCCTGCTTTCTTTACATCTGGGAATCTGTAATGCAGCTGACAGTGATTCAGGGGTTTTTAAGTGTTGGAACTAATCTCTGCTTTCCTGGGAGTTTTAAGATATACATTGTCCTTGTGTTCACTGACCTAGCTAGCTAATGATAAAGAAAAAAAATATTATTTTTAGTAATAATGGGCAGCATCTGAATAACTTAATTACTGCAGACAAGCTTAGCTCATGTGATGAATGTAAACCTTGTCTTTGAATATGAACTTGCATTTATCACAAAACACAGAGTAATATGGACTTGACCTGAGAATAAATATTTTTAGATTAATTAGTGACCTACTTGTACATACACAAAGCAATCAGCCAGGTTTTATTTTTTTGTAAGAAGTATTTTAAGTGTGTACTGGTTCAGCAGCAGATCTCAGTGCATTCTGCAGGATTGCTTGGGAGTAGAAGAAAAAGGTACTAATTTGGGCTTCAGATGAAACAGGTGGAGGAAATTCATTCTAGAGATGAGACAGTGTGATTGTTAATGAAATAGGTAGAGCCATTATGTGTTTTTGCAAGCTGGGGCATATCCACGACCCCTCTCTGTGCAGTGGGGTTTAACAAGAGGGTTATCCACTGCTGGCACCACTGGCAATAACCATCTTCTCTTATTAGCTCCTTTTAAATGTGCTGAGGAGATGTGGAAGGGGGGCTGCAGCTCCACTCTCCAATGCAAGGAATCACCCCTGTTAGGAAGGGTTCTTGAATGCCTGCTGAAGTTTAAACACGTATTTAAATGCTTTTCAGGGTTGTTTATAGCACACAGTAACTGTTCTCCTGCCTCAGGGCTTTCATTAGGAGATGCTGGTGAGCATCTGTGCTTGCTGGCTGGTGGAGGGGCTGAAGAGAGAGCAGCAAAGCATCACACACAAACCAGATACAGTTTGGCTGTTGGGTGTCTCTGAATTTCAAAGGGTCTGAGACTTCATCCTCCAAAGATGAGTGTGAGTCTCTAATGTCATCTTTCTCTTATTATAAAAAACCTCCGAACTAAATCTGGCATTTTGTACAATAGACTTATCAAACATCTTTGACTTTAAGACTGGTTTAATCCAATAGAAAGGAGAGTGCTGCTAAGAGCCAGGAATTTTAATTATAAGACATGCCAAAGCCTGATTTGTGGGTCTTTGGGGTGATTTAGGTCAAACTGGTCAGTTCCCAGAAGATGGAGCAGGTCTGGCAGGCTAGAAAGCCAAACTCCCATTTCCTAGTTTATTTATGAGAAAATCCTGAAGTGTTACAAGGGCAAGGCAAGTTTAAGCAGTCCATTCCTACAGGTGGTACCTGTGCCCAACCTCTGCACCCACATCTGGCCTCAGTTTGATGTGTAAACATTCTGGTTCATGTTGAGGAAGATACTGAGCAAACGGTTGAAAGTGGGAGAGAGAGAAGCACCCCACGTTTCTCTGCCATAAGCCCCTCAAGAACACTGGCCAAGCACCCACTTGTTTCCTGATGAGATATTGAACATACCTGTTGTTTGAAAAGAGGTAGCAGTGACATCAGCCAGCAGGGTTCCCTTTTTGTCTCCTCATCTCTGGGACTGTACCCATACACCAGAAAATATTCTGTGCATCTCTGCTTGAACTTGTATGGCATCTTTCTTCACAGAATTGAAAGGCACAGCTATTGCCAGATTGGTCAAACAGCAATGATAAATAATATTGTCACATTCTAATAGATCTTTCCACAGTCCTTAGCCAGTTAACAAGAATAAGCTCTGCTAGCAGAGAGGTGAAAACAGGTGCTATGTCTTATATCAAAAGGGGGTTTCTTCTCCAGAATTTCCAAAGAAGCCATTTCACTACTTAGCTAGTGCACCTAGAATTTTCTCTCTCCCTAAAAATTCAAAATCAAAGGGCCAGAGATCTCTCCAAAAGAAAAGGTAGAATATTTTCTTACTGCCAAGAAAAACTAGTTTGTGCCCCATTCATCAATGGAGTGCAATGATCAGTCATTCTTCTTGCTTTCCCCTACTTAAAAAAGGGGGGCAGAAAGTTCAGTTAAAGCTGCAATATAAAAGTCAACAAAATGCAGATGTTGATTATTCTGCCCCTCAGCGTATAATTATTTCTTTACATTGCTGAGGATTAAAACAGTGTTATTTGTGCTCATGGAGTTCTCAGCAGCCCCTCCACCCTCAGTACTGCAGATTCGGAGCAAGGCAAGAAGAAAAGGTGGAGGAAATTCCCATCTCCTCCTTCCCCCCTTTACTTCTTGAGCTTAGCTGTTCATTTCTAGAAACAAAGCTGAAGGCTAAGCACAAACTCTGAGTTCTTCCATAATTAGCATGATTTAATATTCTTACCGTGGTGACACTCACAGAGCTCAGCCAGATTGTCACCCATTGTTTGAGGCATTGAAAGGCAGCTCCTGTCCTGGAGAGTTTGCAGGACTAAATGTGGTGTGAAGCCCAAACCAGCAGCAGAGCTCTCACTCTTGGGAGCTTCTGGGGGCCACCACACTGCCCAGCTGGCCACAGTGACCATGGCAGGGGCCTAGGGACAACAGCAGGTAGGGGAGGGTCAGAGAACCTGACAAATGGATTTCATGAATTGCATTGCTCATGAAAAAACTTCTTTTTATAGTTCTGGCAGCCACTTTTTAAGATACTCTTCTCTGGTCTTCCACTTATGCATCTGCTTACAATTTTCAGCTGACCAGATTATATATGATCTCACAGTTTTCTCTCTCCTCCTGTCTAATGTCAAGCATTTGGCCTTTTGTTCTAGACTATTTCTTGCCTTCATTACTTTCATCCATTAATCTATTTCAGTACTGTTTTTTCCTCCTCTAAGTGCAACATTTTCACGTTCTTGAGCAATGGACTGAACTTTTGCTTTTAACAAATTGGTTTTTATAACATTGTGACTTTTCAATAGGTTTAAGGGAACTCTTAGATAAAAAAAAAAAAAGAAAGAGAATTTGGGGAGTTTCAGCTATCTCTGCGTTAAGTGAGGCAAGGGAGGAAGGAAATATTTGAACGAGCTGTTGCAGAAACCACTGCAACCTGATTATCTATTTGGAAGCAAAATTGATCCTAAAGGGTTGTTATTGTACTGTCTCTGCAGAAAATATAACAGCAGATCTGGGTTTTAATTTAGTTGATTCTCCTATCTCCTCAAGCAAATTTTCAGCTTCTTTTTCAGCTCTATTTTTATTACTTATTTGTCTGTTCTCATTAGTACCAATACCCTTTCATCTTTTGAAAGCCTTTTTAAGGCTGTTTGGTTTCAGCAGCTTGGTAACAGCTTCCTGAGGCTAAAATTGGGCACAAAGCTGCATATTTGTGTATCGTTGGGTCTGCCTCGATTTCCAGCCCCTCTCTGTGGTGGGAGTGGAGCCTGCCCAGGAGAGCCCTGAGGCTGGAGGACACCCTGGGTTGGTACCTCCACTGCCCAGGGCCTGCAAGGACCATAAACAGCAGAGTGTGAGCTAAGCCTGGGGAGATCAGGTAACCTGCAAATGCCCAAAGTGCAGAGTCACAAAGGAGCTTAAAACTGCCTTTCCTGCTCCTTCCTTATCTCGCTCCCCAAAGGCAGCAGCAGAAGAAATTGCAGTCAAGTTCAGCAGAGTTGAAGGGCACCTTGGTGCACATGGCAGCTGATGGAAGGGAATGAAAGTTGCCTTCAAGGTGATCAGCAAAGCGACTGATCAAAGCCTTGCTAAGACAATTTAGTTCATGGACCAACTTATCCACTGAGGTAGCTGAAGATCTGGAAATTTAAGGCTGATTTTTTTTCATAGTTTCTCCTGCAACATTTGGATTATTTACCAAAGCTTTCACCACTTCCTTGAACTTGTCAGTGTTGGCTGTAGGTTGAATACATTTAAATCTCTTTGTGCTTTATTTGTGGTTTAATATTTTTGATCTCTCCTGAAATGCTTGGCAGGACCTAAGTCTGTCAGTGCTGGTTGTAGGAGACCTGCCAGACTTTACTCTCATTTTCTGAGCAGGTGTGTTATTTCCTTTCAGCCTGCACCTTTCTTTTGGAATTTGTTGGTCAGAAAAATTCATGCACAGAAAAATGACTTCCACTATTACATATTTAAAGGCTGGTTTATAGATGAGGACATGGAACTTGCAGATTGATCAGGGTACCGTAAAAATACCACCAGTGAACAAACCTGGGCATGTTCTGTAATTGGCATTCTGTATTCTTTATTCAATAACAGGAATA